>JAIEZT010000019.1:10804752-10807252 GCA_019594935.1 Periophthalmus modestus | reverse complement strand
ATAGGGGCGAATTTGGAGCAAAGTTCTGACTGTGAGTATCATAGCCACCAAAGAGCCAATCCAGAGAAAGGCTGTTGAAGGTAACGCCCCTTCCCGCCCTTCTGCACCGCCAGTTTAGCAGAGAGCAGCAGTACTTAGCAACGCTGTCAATCAAACCTGTTGCTAATGCTACCGGGAGCAACCTCAGGGAACGAAGGCAACTGATTTGTCTGTTATTAATGCTCATATCTCGATTTACGGACAAAATGGCAAAATAAAAACAATAATAAAAATTATGTAGAGCAGGTCGAAACGAACATTTTAAGACTGAAATGATGATGAGGCTCACTGCAGCAGTTACAGAGAGAGGATTTTAAAGTTAGCGCTAGATGGAGGGTTTCGATAATGGGGCGGCGTTAGACGAGCTCTACACATTAAAAGTGCCGTCAACAAATTCAATTCATGTGACGTGACTCTTGAACACAGCCAAGAGATTCATTCATATATAACTGTGGATACATGCACACATTCTTAAAGTGACTGGTTTTATCATCTGTCAATCAGGAAGTGCACTGTTAGCATACTAGTATCGTGTCGGCCAAAGTCTGCCTTCGAAAGTTGTGAAGAGTGCTTTTAAGCCCATCACGGGGAATAATCAGGATGTTCGTAATGCAAGTGAGAAAAAAAGCAGGAAAAATAAAGTACAATTTTGAAATATTCAGAAGTCAGAGTCTTTATAATGACCACACGAACATGGTGTAGATATGTCCAGTCAAAACAAAACCAAATATTTGGAATGTAATGTTTCAAAACTACTTTAAACAATACTTTTTTTTTTTAGCTCCGTGGGTTAAACCTGCTAAATTCTGCCTTCATCCAAATCCTCAGTGTACTTTCGTGTGATTACAGCCCAAGCGCGTTGTCCCATTCTAAACACGGCTCCTCCACAGTGTGTTTGTGTGGATTTAGTCTGTCTGCTCCACCTCTGATAAACCCTAAATCCAGCTGTCCAACCCACCAGACGCCGCCCGGCCTACCTGAGACAAAAGGCTTGCGGATCAGACGTCCCGGAGGTCGAACCCCAACGCGCCCGCTCGTCTCGCCCGAGTGGAGATTGTCCTTCACGCTCGACCTTTGAACCTGTACATCAGCTCCCAAGGGCTAAACTCGCAGCGCTACTAACGTGACAGCTAAATCATGTCCGGCCCGAGCACATGGCTGATGCGGGCGATGGTGATGGCGAGGTGACAGGCGATGTGCGACTCGCTGATTTATAAGTCAGGACAAAACGGCTGCCAAATACACTGCCAGCGGACAAGTTTAGTGAGGGCAGGCTTATAAACCCAAGAGCGGCCAGGTAAAATATCTTATTCTAATATGAACATGATTTTGTTTTAAAGTAGATTTAGAAAAGTCCAGTTACACCTTAATGACCAAACTGACTAACTGAAATAAGTTTTGCTGTAATATAAAAAGAAGACCTATTGTACTTGTCGGTGCTGCTCTACGAGGGTTGGATCATGCAATATGGCTTTTGAAAATAAGCGATTAAAGAGCTTCAAACATGTGCGAATCACCCCAAATAAAACTTTAGTGAGTAACTGTTGAGGGGAAACTATAACATGGTTTAAAAGCTGAAAATTAATTTAGGTGATGATAGATCTGTTTTACGTATCTTCAGTGGCAAGGTGGTGTGAAGTGTCCTTGCCCAATGACACGCACAAGTTTGTTCACAATAACTAGAAATTAATCATTATTACAATGACAATTCCTTAATGTATTTTTATGGAAGAACAAAGTTAATTAAAACTTTTCTTTTAGGTTTTATTCATTTTCCCTAATCTCAACATACATGCCTGAATTTTATTTTGCTTCACTCGCTCATGTGATGACTCTTATCCAGTAATGTCCAGCCCTGTTGAGCTGTCCACAGAACACAAAAGTCCCCAGTATTGTTACGTCACAGGTAGATGGTCCTGTGCAGTATTTAAGTCAATAAAGCATCGTTAGACTTGATCTTAAGCCTTTAGTGCTGTCAAATCCACCTTCATTACAGCTGTGTCCTTACATTAACATATGGCGACATGTCTCATTATTGTTAGCTAATATTAATATTTCACCATGGCAATTCCATCTTCTCCCAGTAGACAAAGCATGGAGCAAGCCTACCAGAGATTCACGGAGTGCCCAAGCTAAAAAATAATGTCTGGGTTTAATATTGTAGGTATGATACCATGTTTAAAGACCAATAATCATTACACATTAATGTATGATACTTCACCGGTGACCCTCATTGTACATGTGTCCAATTCCTATTTCTGATTGACAGCTCGACTCCTAAGCGGGCAATCACATGTCTCTCTCATCTGTTATGGCCCCTAGGCGTCACGGGGCGTGACATACATGTGAGTATTCGAGGACGCCGAGGGTGAACAGAAATGGGACACTGACCCTGGCCTTTTTGGTGTATATGACCGTGTTTACATGCACACCCCTCTGGCCCAGCTTCCACTCTGCCCCT
>JAIEZT010000019.1:10711201-10804652 GCA_019594935.1 Periophthalmus modestus | reverse complement strand
GTGCCTGAATCCACAGCAAACATTGTCCTGAATAACATCAAAAATGAGAAAACAACAATTGTGCCTCTTGGAAAAAAAGGGGTAATTTTGAGGTGTGCAGTTGCCAGGGAGACATTTGCCTTTACAAAAAAAAAAAAGAAAAATAAATAAATACAAATAATAATAAATAATAATAATAATAATGATAATAATAATAATAATAATAATAATAATAATAATAATAATAATATAATAATGATAATAATAACATAATAATAATAAATAAAAATAACTAAAATAATAAATAAAAATAACAAAAAATACACATAATAATAATAAAAATTACAAATATTTACAACATCTAAAACTCTTAAAAATATTCTAAATGTAATTTATTATTTTTGTGTTGTTGCTGTACTTATCTTCTGTTGTTTTGTTTTTTTTAGTAATTGCATTGTGGCCTCGGGCAACCCAAAATGTGTTGTCACATAGTTTAGTCCAGGTTCATCCCTGATTTTGTTCTGGTTTTGTCCATGTTTAATCCTGGTTTAGTCGCTGGTTTAGAGGATTGCCAAGATTTAATTAAAGAAAAAAAAAAAAACAGTACACAAAAAAAAAACAAACTACATTATACCTGAAGGAGCGACACAAGAAACAACTAATGTTCATATGATTTCATATTGTCGACATAAAGCTTTACTCACTCCCAGCAGGAAGAGGAACCAACTCTTTTATTCAAGTAAAAGTATTGTCACTTCAACAAAAATATCATTCAAGTAGGAGAGAAAGTGTGCTGCCAGAAAAGTACTGCAAAAACTCTAAAAATGTTACACGAGTTAAATGTAACACGAGTCCCACCCCGCCTCTCTGTTACAAACATATAAAGCACCAATTCTCTCAGGAAGGATCATTTACCAGTGAAAACAAAGCCATCCAAACCATTTTTTCTTTCTTTTTTTTTTTTGCCCTGTCGTCACGCTCGGGCTGACCTCTAAAAACGGACAACAAAGATGATATCACGAAACCAATAGTAGCTCGGACGGCCTTTGCACAAATTGATTTAGCCACCCAAGAAGTGTAGCGGCGTGAATGAGGTACCGCGCTGTGGCAGCATAGATCACTGTCACCGCAGCTCCCTCTAGTGAAATTGATCCTTATCGAGAGCCGCGTTCAACTGCGCTCTGCCTCGGGACACGTTTGGAGGTTGCGCGGGTTTGGACGGTTTTGTCGGTTCAGGGGTCTTCTGGTCCGTGGAAGGAGGCGAGATGACTCAGAGGGGGAAATAAGTAATAGGCGATGCGGTTTGGATAACAGACAAGAGATCGGTTGGGAATTGGTTTCTGAATGGGTAGAATTAGCAAAATCGCCAAGTGATGATCGTCGTTTTGGGATTATAAAAAAGGGAATATATTTTGCGGACATGGGGTCTTGCCTTGTTTTTGAATATGGTGAATCACTAAATATGCAAGACTGTTCTGCACCCGCTCCTGTGGCTCAGAGAAAAGACTTTAAAGAACAAGTCTCTCCATGGACCAGCACCAAAGAACATCTCCCACATGTTAGAGCCACATGAACCATCTCACACTCTGAGGACTAAACCAGGACTAAACCAGGACTAAACCAGGACAGAACCAGGAGTGAACCAGGACTAAACCAGGACTAAACTAGGACTAAACCAGGGCTGAACCAGGACTGAATCAAGACTAAACCAGGACTAAACTAGGACTAAACCAGGACTGAACCAGGAGTGAACCAGGACTAAACCAGGACTAAACTAGGACTAAACCAGGACTAAACCAGGACTAAACCAGGACTACACCAGGACTGAACCAGGACTAAACCAGGACTAAACCAGGAGTGAACCAGGACTAAACCAGGACTACACCAGGACTGAACCAGGACTAAACCAGGATAGAACCAGCACTAAACCAGGACTGAACTAGGACTAAACCAGGAGTGAACCAGGAGTGAACCAGGACTGAACCAGGACTAAACCAGGACTAAACCAGGACTAAACCAGGACTAAACCAGGACAGAACCAGGACAGAACCAGGAGTGAACCCGGACTAAACCAGGACTAAACCACGACTGAACCAGGACAGAACCAGGACTAAACCAGGACTGAACCAGGACTAAACCAGGACAGAACCAGGACTAAACCAGGACTAAACCAGGACTAAACCAGGAGTGAACCAGGACTGACCCAGGACTAAACCAGGACAGAACCAGGACTAAACCAGGACTGACCCAGGACTAAACCAGGACTGAACCAGAACTAAACCAGGACTGAACCAGGACTAAACTAGGACTAAACCAGGACTAAACCAGGACTAAACATGGAGAATCAGTGTTTCAGTTTTATGCAGCTAAAACCTGGAACAGATGTGAGACAGACCTCTACTTAGACGATGTTTAAATCCAGGCTCAGAACAGTTCTCTTTAGCTGTGCACATGACTGAGAGGTTTTATTCTGTACTTTTCTCCTTTAATGTTCAATTTATGATGATCATTTGTGATTGCTTATGTTTCGATTTGTTGCATTGCGATTTTAAAGTCTTTTATTTCTGTAAAGCACTTTGATTTACCTTGTGTACAAACTGTGACAATAACACATTTTGAAGCACGATACATGGCTACAGAGATATACCTCAATAAACGATAATATTGAAACAACTTCGAGCCTTTGATACTATAACAATAACGCAGGATAATCCCAGTGAACCATTTTTAAATAGACTGAACCATTACGTGGCACGAGCTCCAACAAATAATGAGCAGAATGAAGCAATAATGAGCCACAGAAGTTACTGTTTCAACTCTCTACAGCTCAGAACTTATCGTTTTACAAGAAAAATACTCAAAATCTCTCCACTTTTGCAAAGAAATTGTACATAGTCACTTCTGAGACCCAACATATACTGTTCCGAGTCGATATAGTCCTTATTGTGACAGGGCTAACCATAAAAAAGAGACTATGTACGTACATTATTAAACCAAAATTCGAGCAAATGCAAAAGTCTGATTTGTCAGGGTGGTGGTGGTGCAGTATGTATGTTGTTGCTGTCTGACTAAATGGTTCCTGGTTCAAATCCCTCTGGTTTGCACCCGCTTGTTTCCATGGAGATGTTATTGCTGTTCAGTTCAATTCAAATTTATTTATTTATTTATGGGACATTTAAAACAACTTAAGCTGACCAAAGTACTTCATATAAGACTCAACCAGGGCAAGTTATAGGTCAGATTTTTTTTTTTTTCTTAAGATACAAAAAAAATCATATGTTTATACTTTGGGAACTTCCAAACCAAGCAGTTATGTTTCCATGGAGACAAGCAGGCATCAAAAAAGTTACACAGTACAACTTAAACTTTCATGAATTCACAAAATCATATTAACCAAAATCCTGCATAAACAAATAATTAAATAATAAATAATAAAACCACCAGAATAAATAAATACATACTTATAAAATAAGGTAAAATTAAATTAAATTAAATTACATAAAATAAAATAATAAATAAATAAAAAATACTACCATATTAAATTAAATTAAATTTTAATCGCAAATTCTGATATTCGCCACTTAAAATTATTACCAGGGGTTGCGGTGGTGCAGTGTGTCAGCAATTGCCCTCCAATCAGTGTGTTGCCGGTTCAAATCCCAAACACATACTGTACCTCACCAACATTGCTACTCCAGTCACATAGGTTTCTGAGAGGAAGGGCATCTGGCTTAAACACGGCCATCATCGGCGAAATATGACTCTAAATCCGTTTAGATCTTGAACGCACAATATTTAGTTAGTGGCTTATTTTCACTGGGCTGAGCCAGGTGGTGATCACAGATATCATCCTGGGAAAAAAAAAAAAAAAAAAATCCTCCTCTCTCTCTGTTCAGTAAAAATCAAACGGCACCATTGTTTCTGGGGCGAGAGCGCAAAAAACGAGGAAGAGGAGAAAAAAAGCCTATCATCTATTTTTTAGCACGGCTCGGGTTCATTGTTGCCCGGGCCACGATTCCTCGCCTCTGTACCATAAAACCATGTTCTGAGCGGGGCGGCTGTGGGGTGACACCCCTCGCCCACACGGGGTGATCTATGGGCTGGGGGCGGAGCGGACCCCTGCCTCTCCATAGTATGTGAGCCCCAAGCCCCAGACAGGATAGGAGAGGAAGAGGAGGACCGAGCACCTGGATGTCCTGGTTTACTAAGAATGCAATAACGCTGCACTTATCAAAAACAGAAGAAGAGAGGGGGGATGGGGGGAGGAGGACGCTCTCCAAGATAAAAATCATACTTTCATCATATACGGCGGGGGTTTTCAAACAGAGCTTAATATAAAGATTAAAATAGAAGCAATTTAGGTGAGCTGACCGCAGGGGAGCGAGTCAAGAGAGGCAGTTTGATCCGGAATATGTGTAGGAATGTATGCACTAAAGATACATGGAATAAAGAAAAAAAAACAAGCAAACAAACAAAAAAATAGCACTGAAAACAACGTGGATTTTTACATTTATAATAGCCAAAGTAGTAAAACGAGACGAAGCATGAAATGAGACAAGATTTTGACGTCGTTTAAACAAATAGACTAATTTTTTTTCTTTTTTAATAATCTTACTTAATATTTTTGGTGTTATTTTTACCACTGCTTTTTGGATCTATAGCTAACACTGCTCTACAGATCATTAGTCTGGGAGCGATTGCGGCGTACGAACGGATACTCGAAGCTGATTGGGCGACCAGCAGAACAACCAGAGAATCAAACTTTTGTTAAATCAGTGGAGAGAAAAGCACGATATCTTTCCCTGCACAAAAGCACTATTACCTTTTGCATGATTTTCACAACATTTTCTGTATTTCTCATAGACTGTATATATATAAATGGACATAGCTAACCTCATCCTGGCTCCCAATTCACTTTACATTGAAAAACTGTCACCCCTCTCTCTGTAACTGCTGCTGTCAGGCTCATAATTTCGGTCTTTAAATGTGTCGTATTAACACCGCTCTACATGATCCTGGTTGTTTTTTTCACTATTGCGCCCGTAAATGAAATGAAAGCTCATTTGACTGGAGCCGAACACTACAGACGACATTTACACTCCCTTAGTCCACTTCTATGGTATTTCCCCTAACATATAAAGCACTAGGGATGGGGCGATAATCAAAAATATTGTTTATCGTGATAAAAAAGGGTCAACAGTAATCGCTGGTGGGACATGTCATGTAATCGTCATAATCGCCAACGAAGAAAATTGCCATTATTTCAACATTATGTGCAGAACAAACCTACTTCTCCCTGATGTTCTCCATTAGATCATTGTTATTTTCACTTATTACAAAGTATAGTGCTATAGATTAGAGATAGATCGATAAATCACTTGGCGATAGTTACACTTCTTAGCACAATCAAGCTATCGACCTTCAATCTCCAGCACAGGGCCGATATTTAGTTTTGCCCGTATAAGAGCACTGCAGTCACCTGAACTTGTTCAAATGTGCCATATTCAACTCATTCCAAGGTTATTTATACAGCAGTAACAGTTTAAATATGGCACTTTAATCATTATCGTGAAATAATCGTTAATCACAATTATTTCGGCCATGATAATGTTCGTGACATCAAATTTCAACATCGTCACATACCTATGAACACCTTCTGTGATTGGCCCAGTCTGAGGCCCACCAGCGGACGGGCCCTATGGCATCACGGGCCCGCCCACATGGATTCTGGTGAGTTTGTGAACGTTAAAAAAATATTGCATACATTATCTCAGCAGCGTAAACGTATATTCGTGTGAAGCAAAACCTAATCACAAGGGGAAAAAAACACTAGAAATACATCTGTGCACGTCTGGTAATTTTATCTCGTGAGCTTTTGTGGCACCATTTCTAATAATTCATTTGAGCCCAGTCCACTGTAGAAACCTCCTACCACATTCAGTGTAGTCTTGCCTCTGATTCAAAACAGCGTTTTGCTTTGCCTCGTCACGCTCCCTCCTCCTGGCCTCGTACAGTAACAGACCCCCCCCGGGTGTGTTTAATGTACGGCCCCCTCACAAACTAACCTGAAATGCTCTCTGGGTAAAAGCCTGGCAGTCTGATAAACGCTGCACTACGGGCGAGAGAGAGGTCCACGCTAGTCGTTCTCCCTTGCCTCTCTCTCCCCTCTCCGCCTCTCTCCGTCTCTCTCTCTCTCTTTCCTCTCCCTCTCTCTTTCTCTCACTCGTCGCTCTCTCTCCACTTCTCCCCCTCTTTCACCTTCCTCTCACTACCCCCTCTCTCTTTCTCCACTATCTCTCTCCACCATATCTCCCTTTCTCCTTCCTCTCTCTCTCTCCCTTCTCTCCCGCTCCCTTTTCTCTCTCCAACTTCTCGACTCTCTCGTCCCGCTTTCTCTCTCTCTCTCCCTCCCTCTCTCTCGTTCTTCACCTCCCTCTGCACTTTCTCCCCCTCCTCTCCATCTCTTTTTTCCCCTCTCTTCCTCCTCTTTCCCTCTCTCTCTCTTGACGTAATCCCCTCCCTCCTCCATCTCGGGCTCCACTTCCTCTCCTTCTCCCTCGCTCCCTCTCTCCCTTCCTCCCTCTTTCGACACGACAGCCTCTGTTACACACTTAATTACTGCCGAGTGCAACACTGCGCTCTGGCAATTATCATGTGTTCCCAGCGGAGGTCCCGGCGCGGCTGGGAGAAACTTTCGCTGCTTTTGGTATATTCCGGCCAGGGTTCAGTGTTTCTCCGATCAGAATTGTGTTTTTGGATCAGGGCTTGTGGTCGGTCTCACATTGGCACTCGGGGGCAGTATATATAAACAAGCACAATGAGGTTTGGGAGAGGTGGAGGCAGATGATGTCAAACCGATCTGACTCCATGTTTGGTAATTGGACAAACGATTGGACAAAGTTTTAAGAACTGAAGGAAGTGCTGTCGTCAATGAGAGAAGAGTGAGGTAAATTTGGGAGGGGCAGGAAAAATACTGAAGAGAAAAGTGCATAATAATAATAGAATAAGAAAGGATAATAAGAATAAGAATAATAATAGAAGAATAATAAGGTTTATTTTTAGGGGGATTTTAAGGGAATTGATTTTTAATAGTATTATATTTATATTAGATTATTATTATTAGGATTAATGGATTTTAGAAGGAGGGGGGAGGGGAGGGGAGGGTAGGGAGGGTTCTTAGGAAGATAGGAAAAGGAAAGGAGGTATTTTATTTATTTATTTTTTATTTTATTTATTATAGGGATTTATTATAATACAGGCGGAAAAAGGGATTCTTTTTTTTTTTTTTTTTTTTTTTTTTTTTTATATAACACTTTTACACAGGACAATGTGGGTGAAGTGTCTCCTTGCTTAAGGAACAACAGGGAGGGATGGACTGGGGGACCTGGATTTCTCCCATGATGATAGGGAGAAACCGGGGAGGGAAGGGCTTAAAGGAGTGATGGGGTATTAAACAAGAGAGGAGAAGTTGGTTACTTTAGGACACAATTTCAGTAGCATTTCTAAGAGTCAGTTCTTATTTAAACAAACCATTTTAAACTGAAAAGTTTATTTCAAACAACAACCATTTCTGGACCCAGACAAGGTTATGAAGCGGTTACCTCGCCGTCCCAGAACCACACACGTTTGACAAAACTGTACCAAAGAAGAGTGGATCTGGAGCCGTATCCGTTTCTCCCCCGATTTCAGAGGGCATGATTGACATGTGAGGGATTTAACCAATAAGAGAGAACAAAACAATAGCTTGCTTACATGTAAAAAAAAAAAAAAAAGATCTTTTTGGAAATATCCATTCACATTACGCGAATACAGGAAATACAAAAAACTACAGGAAATAGCACTGAGTAAAAAATACAGGAAGTAGCAACAATAACACGGAATAGTAGTGACCAAAAATTACAGGAAGTACGCACTGAGTTCTGAAGTTCTAAAATGAAATACCTATGACCATCCCAAATCAGACCAATTTTCAGTGAAAAGAAAAGTATTTTTGCTCACTTATAGTTATTTTATTCTGGGGTTGAGGGAGTCTGGCCAGCACCTCCTTGCCCCGTGACCTAGTCTTGGATAAGAAATCGGTGGATGGCTGGATTAATGGTACCTGTTGTGTAATTTAGACACACTTTGGCCCTTGCTAACATGGCGGTGCTTGGTAACAGTTTTATGAAATTACCTTACGTGTGTATATCTGTTTGCCCGTGGTTCAAACCATAGACTGTATATATAATATTTTGAGCTAACCGCTATCCGCTGCTAGTCCAAATGGACCGAGCATGGGAGGACTTCTGTCCGTTCTTTCTATAGGAAACTGCATGGGAGGAATTCTGGCTCTCCAATTCACTTTCTATGGAAAACTGTCGCCACTCTTTATAGTAACCCGCTCTACATGATCCTGATGGTTTTTTTCACTATTGGTTCTGTAAAATTAGGACATGAAACATTAATAACAGACAAATCAGGCTCTTTCTTTCCCCCTGAGGTCGCTGTTGCTGGCCTTAACAACAGATTTGATTTGACAGCGTTGCTAAGGGCTCACTCCCTACTAAACCAGCGGGTGCGGGCAGGACAGGGGTTACCTTTAACTAGCCTGGCTCCTGATTGGTCTGGTTGCTATTGCTATGATCTTTATACAGTCTGTCTATGGTCAACCCAGGAAGTCCATAACCTTTTCACAAAAAATTAAAAAGCTAGAAAAAAATAGATAAGATTTGTAGTAAAATCTAAACAGAAGATGCGAAAGTAGTGAAATGAGCAGTGTAACCTGTATTTATGCACTTTAAAGAAACCCTATAATAGTATCTCTAGTTTGGCTCTTTTGCTTGGTATTCAGTGAGGGCCGGAATTGCAATCAGTTTGACAGTCCGAGGATTCTAAAGCAGTGGGTTTTCTGGTAACTTCACATAAAAGCCCAAATCTCTTCACTCTTTGAACTGACTGTTTCTGAACTAAAAACACAAACCTGATGGCAATTATTTATCATTTTCATATCATATTGTAAGATTTGTCAACTTTTAGGGTGGAATGATGAAACCGGAGTGTGCTTGTCTGCGTCTTATTTTGAGAGATGTTTTGTTGCCCATGAACCAGGACGTCATGCTATTTCCGTGATGACAAAAGTTCCGCACCTGTTCACAACTGGTAAAAGATTAGATTTGACCTGAAAAAGGGTTAAATTCATAACTTCTATGACTCATTCTAGAGATGAAAAAAACTACTAAAGTGTGTCATTATGCGTTCTATCTGTTGGTAGTGTTTGTTTTTCTAACATATGGTACATTTAAAACTGTTTTCTGGGGATAATTCTACTTCAGGGGTTTCAATATTATCGTTTATCGTCTACATTTCATCAGCCATATGTCGTATTTCAAAATCGTGACAGGCCTAGTGACGTTCTAAACCATTTTTAAGCCCCTTTGCCGCTACTAAATTGTTGAAATTGTTTTGATTTTGTTTTGATTTGAATATGTCAGGACCCCATTCACTCGCACATTCATACACCAGACACCTGAGAGAAGGTGGGTTAAGTGGTCTTGCCCAAGGACACAACTACTTCAACAGCGTTCATCTGTGGGAGGTGGAACGTGCGGGTCAGTGTATCTGGCCAATCATCGAGAGCGGGATTCGAACCACCAACCTTCAGAAAAACACTGAGCTACTGTCGCCCAAGACATGCCTCTTTCCATTTTTTCACCTTTGTAAGTTCCATATTTATACAATTTTGGACCAATTTTACAGACGAAAATGCTGTTTATGGAGCTATATATATATACAGTCCCAAGCAGCTTGTGGATATATATATATTTTTCTTTTTTTTCCCTTGTAAGCAGCAGCCATATTACCCACGAGCAGACCATGTACGTGCCTAATCACCTGATCCAACTGATCCTCCTGTCAATCACTCTCATCTGAGTGATTGAAAGATTAGACATCGGGAAGATTCTCCGATGTCCAGACTCCACTCAAGTATTGTCAAAGAGCGTATTCTGGATGCCAGACGAAGTGAACTGCCACAAAACGTTTCAAGTTGATACATTTAATTTTAAGACTTTTTTTTCACATTTTTTTTGTTCCTATTCACCTGCAGCGCCTAAAATTCTCCAAAATGTCACCTGCTTCATTTAATGGCTCTCCTCAGTCCTTCAATACACAGCAACGCACCGTCAGTGTTGGGATTGGAAAAGTACTGGTAAAGCTAACTCTATTCTACCTTTAAACCTCATTAATCCAAACTGTATTTCCAGGTCTCACAAATGAACGGCGAGAAAAAAAAACGCAGCTGAAAGGCTCTCGCGCGGAGCCGGCCTCAGAGTAAAACACCACATTCTCACATGGAAACGCCGAAAACGCTGCGAAATGGAAGGAGAGATGCTAATTCACTGCCAGCCGTAGCTCCCGCGCGTTGCCAGATGCTTAGTTCTGAAATTTGCCTAATTGCCACGCTCAGATCAATCCCTCCGACTGCGCCAAAGGATGGTGCCAACCCCGTGTGCCGCCCGGACGTGTGAGCCGCCGCCGCTTTGTTGGACCAATGCGATTCTCCGGCTCGCTCCTCGTCTTCCTTGGGATTTTTTTTTTTAAAGTCTTGAAGCAAAAAGCCAGGAGACGTTTTTCTGCCAAATGTTTACATGGCTGAAATAATGAGATCGACCAAAATAAGTATCCAGGCAGCAAGGTAAAATAAAAACAACCAAATTACAGTGATGGGAAGAACAGTTTCAGAATGTATTTAGTCACCGAAAACTGAATAACTGCATTAAATCGGTCGTATTACGCTGTTTTTCTGATGTGTTTTCCTTATCCCAAACAGACCCTGGAGTCGTGTTTGGTTTCATTCACACATGTTTAACGCAAAACTCAAACAGAAAAGCTCTGTTCCACCTTGTGATGTCATCATGTGGTAATACAGGAAGTGCTCCACTATGTTTTTAAACGCCTTCACTAAAATCATGTGGATAATTCCAGCTCTCTGTTGCTGATCTCTGCTGAACTAAAGATAAAAAAGGTAGCCGCTAACTTGAAAACTACAACTTCATGACATCACAAGGTGGAACAGAGCTCACAAGAGTCAATTTTGCGTAATATAGGACCTTAAAAGCGTATTATGTAACTTTAAATTATAGAATAAAAGACGAAACACAGGATTTAAAAATGGCTTTATGTTTGTTTTGCTGCTTATTCTGCGTTTCCCGTCACTAATTAGAGGTGGAAAAATCTCACTTGCCTCGACCCAAGAGCAGGGTTTTATATTATTATCATTAATACAGTGCAGTTAGAAAAGTATTGCAATGTATTCCTTTGGTTTTAGTAAAGTAACTGTACTCTGAATACCACCAAATAATAAAGTACTGTATATATTCATAATTAGTATAATAGTAGTAGAATGAGACTCACCAAAATGCACTATGAGGGAGAGAGAGGTCCACACTAGTCCTCTGCCTCACCCTCTCTCTTCCCTCCCCCGTCCCTCTCTGCCCTCTCTCTCCCTCCCTCTCTCCTCTTTCCTCTCCCTGTCTTTCTCCTCCCTCTCTCTTCCTCTCACTCGTTTCTCTCTCTCTCCCCTCTCTCCCCTCTCTCCTTCCTCTCACTCCCCCTTTCTCTCTTTCTCCATTATCCCTCTCCCTTTCACCCTCTCTCTCTCCCGCTCTCTACTTCCACTCTCTCCCTCTCCCTTTTTCTCTCCACTTTCTCCCTCTCTGTCCTTCCACTCTCTCTCCACTTTCTCTCTCTTCCCTCTCTCTCCACATTATCCCCTTTCTCTCCTTCCTCTCACTTCTCCCCTCTTTCTCTTTCTTCTCCCTCTCTCTTTTCTCCTTTATCTTTCTTCTCCCTCTCTCTTTTCTCCTTTATCTCTCTCCCCCTCTCTCCTTCTTCTCACTCTCCCCTTCTCTCTTTCTCCACTATCTCTCTTCACCCTCTCTCTCCCCCTTTCTCCTTCCTCTCTCTCTCTCCTTTTCTCCTCTTTCCTCTCTCTCTCTCTCTCTCTGCTCTCTACTTCCACTCTCTCTCCTCCCCTTCTTCTCTCTCCACTTTCTCTCTCTCTCTCCACTTTCTCTCTCTCCTCCCCTCCTTTCTCTCTTCCCTCTTTCCCTCTCTCACCACATTACCCCCCTTTCTCTCCTTCCTCCCACTTCTCCTCTCTTTCTCTTTCTTCTCCCTCTCTCTTTTCTCCTTTATCTCTCTCCTCCCTCTCTCTCTCCTTTCTCCTTCCCTCCTCTCTCTCTCCCTCCTCTCTTCCTCCCCTCTCTCTCTCCTCTCTCCTTCTCTCTTTTAAAAAAAACAAAACAAAACTCGTTATTAAAGTTGTATGATGTAACTTTTCAGGTGGAGAGTAAACGCCAAAAGTAAAATGAGTCAACTGGACTAAAAAAAGTCGTAGGAGTGAAGACGTTTGGCTGCTCATCCAAGCCGCTTCTTCAGATTACTCCTGGACACTGCCTTTATATCTCTCTTTCAGTCGGTTGGTTTGTGAGCGTGGATGTCGCACAGTATGGCATTAAACTTATCTCCATGGCGACAAGTAGACGAAGTCGCAAGATCAAGTTCGAGATCAGCGGAGAGGTGGCCAAGCTCAGGGAAAGAAGAAATATTCAAGGTACTTTTAAGCGATAAAAACCTGTACTCGAATAAACGCGAAATACGACAAGACAGACAAACGATCACCATGGAACGTAGCCTGCAGGTGATGTTAGCGCCCCTTTAGCACATGTAAATATAGTGATATAATGCAAGTAACGGGTCAGTACTGTACGCTTCATGTGTATTCAAAACAGTATATTTCTGCACTTAGCAACATAAGACATGAAAAGTGTCCCTCACGGCAACGAGAATGAAGAGAACTGATTCCTCTGACTGTGTGGTGTTTTGCTAACCACTTTGTTACATCAGAGAGAAGATGGGAAAAGTGTACTCAAGGAACATTTCAATGACTTCAAAACAATAGTATTCGAGCTCAACGCGGGAGTAAACAAACAGATAAATATGACGGACTTCTTCGCGCTATGAATAGTGACTGAGGGAGTAGTGACATTTGGTGAATTGACTTAACTATTAACAAAATATACAAGATCGCACCGTGTCTCAAAGCTAACAGTCACTTTTATTCAAATCAGATACGCAAAATAAACAAGCTATTAAAATTCTAATTAATTAAAATAAAGACCACCTAAATTATTTTTACATGTAAAAATATTTTTGAATACAGTTGTGGTGTTTTAATATTTCATTACGCCTCGAATTAGCAAACATATCTCCTCCGAAGTGTGAAAATATTCATTTTTTTTTTTGTGTAGTTTTTAACATGTTTCATTGACATCCAACCCGCAGCTCCCGGTCCGCTGCCTGATCTTTAATATATTTATTCATTTTAACGTGACTCAGCAAAGACGTCAAGGGGGTAAAATTGGACAGGAAGTAGTGACGCTAACAGTGAGGTCGCCGGGCGTTGTCGTGCACAGAGCGAAATTTGCAAATTAAGAGCATGAATATGGCAAATAATATCTGTAAAAAGTAATGTAAAAACACCTTTACACGTTTTTGTTCATTTGGTTTTGTCATTAAAAGAAACAAACGAAAAAAAAAACCCAAATAGGAATACATTTCAATATAAAACAGTCTGAACTCTGCTCCAAACTCCATATTTTTTACTGTCATTTACTGTTTTTTACTGCCCATTAAAAAGACCCAAGCTGATCCCAAACAATTAGCAATCTCAATCTGGATTCAAGTATAATTAAATGCACCACGCTAACAATAAAATCACTCTTCGAAGACTATTATTGGAACAAAATCATTCACTGAGTATGTAACTAAGTAACTGCAACTCACTACTACAAGGTTTTGCTTACTACTTACATTTAAAGGTCTTGTACCCCTGTTTACCCAAAGTAATCTGAGCACAATGTGTCCCACCCCCGGTACAGTTATATTGCATAAGCAGCTCTTGAGGTCAAAATAAGTCCGCTGAGTAATTAGAAAGCATTTTGATGTCCGGTAATCAGGAAGTGCGTGTTAGCATGCTAGTTGTTGTTAGCTTTACCGTCGTTTGCGAGTGCTGAAAGTTCTTATAAGCTCATTGGGGTGAATAATTGCCCGGAATACATAAGGCGGGGTGCCCAAACTGTGGCCCGGGGGCCAAATGCGGACCCTCAAACCAATTTTTTCTTGGCCCTCAAGCTTCCAGGTGAATTGGTGAATGGCCCTTTTACCTTAAACAGTACTTTTTACTGTATATTTCTGAAAATCTACTGTAACAAGCCCATATCAAATATTTAATGTGTCTCACTGAGGATGTGAGCATGAATAATGTGCTAGTGGTTCAGTCTAACTTGTGATAATAAAACAGATTTTGAAAGTATTCGCTGTATTGGCGACGAGTCTATGGCCCTCAGTCGGCCCTCAGGTTTGTCTGTGTTTTATTTTGTGGGCCCTTAATGAGAAAAGTTTGGACACCCCTGGCATAAGGTAAACGCATTTAAAAAAAAAATCGTTCTGTCCTTACACATTTTTAAGACGTTAAAAACCAGGTAGAGTGCCTTTATTATTATGTTATGTAAAAACAGTGCAATTACAACTCAAGCATGTAATATCAACAAGCCCAGACATCTTTTTTTTTATCTTTTACATTCGTCATATTGCGAGATTTTCCCTCTCTGCTGGTCCATGTGTTCGGTGGTCGTGCGCTTGGCCCCCAGCTCCCTGTGTGTACACTTGGCCTTAGCCGCAGTCACATATCACACACAGCCGTTAGCATGTCCGCGCCCTCGCTGCCCCGCGTGCCCCCATTAGCAAGACGCTCTCCCTCCTCCCTTCACACATGTCGTAGGTGGGCTGAGCGTTGAACCTTTGATGGTGGGATTCGTACGTGGGCGAATGACTCGGTGACCTCCGCACTAGCTAACCTCCGAGACGTGCCCGGATGTTCTCATTATGAAGAAGATAGCGGTTAAGGACACGACGCCAGAATTAGTCACAGCAAATGACCGTAATCATCATCATCAAAAGGAGCCCAGGAAATAGCCCAGGGCCATTATAATGTAATCTGTACTGTGCAGGAACAAGTCTTGCTCCTTTAAAACTTTAAATGAAAGACTAAAACGACGTCGGAATACTACTGGATAACATCAGGGCACTGTATTTAAAAAAAAAAAAAAACTGACTGATTCAAATTTCATTTCACCCTTGGTAGCAGTCCAAAGTATTCCTCACTTACCAAAAGTATTCAGAGCATCCTAATTATTCACCATGATGATTTGTAAGCACTTTTCAAGAACAAACTAACATGCTAATGGCACTTCCTGATTCTTGCACATTAAAACAATAACGCAAAAATGACAGATAACACATAAGGGCGTTGGGTGGATCAATACAAATATCAAGTATCAATACTACTCTGATATAGAAAAGTATCAGTTTTCATGTAAAAATATCAACTCTTTAAATTTAATAATATTTTTTTTATGGAATTTAAATACGTTTTTGAAATAATAATAATTTAATTTAATTTAGTAATTTAATTTATCTGCACATTTATTTCATTTTGAGATCGGATTTGGTAGATCAAAAATAATTCTATCTACAGTATAGTATCTAAACGTTCAATGAATTCTAACTGCAATACTCACTGGTATCGGTTATCGGATTGATATCACACGGTATTAGTTGGTATTGAATTGAATTAAAATAACTGGTGTTGTGTTGGACTAACTGCAGATACAGACTTTGTTCCCAAACATGCATCGTTTTGGATAAAGGGGTGAGGAGCATGAACTGTATTTCCAATTTAAATATTACAAAATTAACTCGCTACTCGCTAACGCTATCGCTCGGGAGATGTGTATTCTCTGTTGCTTACAAAAGTGCTAATTTTCACCTTTATATGACCCTGACTATAACTTCATCTATTCCAAGACAATTTTTTTTTTTTTCCTCTCTCTTACATAGTTTGCAGACAGTAAACTTATTACATAAACGCTATTTTCACTTTACCTTGATCAACTTCAGCTGGAACTAGAATGCTTACATAACATAACAAAGCGGCAAATCATTTTAAAAACATATAAAAAAAACTGAAGATAGAGTTAACACATTTTCTTCATAAACAGGAACAGACACCAGGGAATATGAAAGATGTGCTCAATTCTATAAACCAATTGTATCCTGTGATAAGTGCTTTATTAAAACATTGTAAGCGTCATTAATCTCCGACTGTCAAATTAATGTCCCTTACAATCCAACTTATATTTGCGTAACCATGTACCATTACTTTCCCAATTTCACTTGTGTTTTGCTATTTACAAAGTGAACTCTCTGAAGAAGTGCTCCGCAAACTCGTTTTATTTATTTGTTTATTTCCTACGGACCCACATTTTTGAATTATTGGCAACTCCATGGAACTCCACGCGGCGGTCTTGATTATGCCGTGTTACGCACCCGGCGAGCTCCTCCCGTTCTGCTGCCATTTCTGGGGCTTTTAAGAGGAAAATATGTAAGCTATATAGGCCCGCGAAAGACAGCCTTGCATTGACATCGGTTTTCTGAATGGTCGGTGGTAAATGGTCACATTTTATCCAGCGCTTTTCCACTTTCCAAGTCGCTCCAAAATCGCTTTTACATCAGCGTCACCCCTACCCCGGTTCGCAACATTCGCGCACACATTCATACACAGATGTACGCAGACACTGGGGGCGAGGCGCTTTAAGTGTTTTGCCCAAGAAACCGCATTCATCTTTGGGAGCTGGAATCGTGGGTGCAACCTGTGGGTTAGTGAATCTGACCGGTCAACCAACGATGTTTTATGTCGAGAGCGGGATTCGAACCACTTGGCGTAACAGACAACGAATATTACGGATTTTTCTCTTGTAAGGAATTCATAGGAAAAAAGCATTCGGGTTGCCAAATTATCAAAAATTTGTTGCTTACGATACTAAAACTACTGTAGTATCAACTTTAGATACTCATTTGGACAAGTATTGATGTTGAAACAGTCGGATCAGCAGGACAAAAGGAAATACTCAGTTCACCGTCTTGTCCAAGGAAGCAACAACGACATCTGTGGGACCTGGAATCGCACTGCCAACCTGTGAGTCAGTGAATCTGACCTCTCTACCAATGATGTTAACGTCGAAAGCGGCATTCAAACTCCCAACCTTCGGATCGGTGGACGAACGCTCCACCAACCGAACTACAGTCGCCTGTTAAATGCACTTAAGTTTCAGACAAATGATAAAGCTTTGCCACGAGTGGAGTCGCCGGTTCTCCGCAACGTTCCCATAATTATTTAGCTGTGACCTACTTTTGGCAAAACAGAGCACGGAGCCGGAATATTACGGACCTTCTGGTAAGGGATTCATGGGAGAAAGGGTTTTCAAAAGAACCGAAAAATTTGTTGCTAATCGGTACTAAAACTTGCAACGAAAACTAGATACTCATTTAAAAAGTATCGATACTAAAACAGTCGCTTTAAGCATGATCTTGAGCTGTATCAGAACAAGACACATAGACTAGTATACACCCATGGACCACTATGGAACCCACCTGGACCACTGAGGTATTCCATCGGTATCAAAATCGTATTGATTATTGAGTCTACGCCACCAGTATTGTGTAAATAGACGTGAAACACTGCACTTAAGGGAGAGGTCGTTCGGGTTATGTGATACGATGCTTTATGTGGCCAATCATTTCAGGAGCAATTTCAATAGTTTTACGAGTTAAGGATCGGGCTGGGAGTCAAAAATAGAATCTAGTTGGACACCGGGGGAATGCGGTAGTGGTTGGTGATGTAATTCTCATGTAGATTCATGCTCCCGAGCAAAAGTATGCGACTAACTGTCTGATGTCTCGCACACAAATTAGTCAGGGAATTAAAATGCCAACGACAGACATGTTTAACCGTTCTATCTATCCATCCATTTTTCTTTTATGTATCCGGGGTTGGGTCACGGGGGCAGCAGTCTAAGCAGGGACTCCCCCGGACTTTCCCTCACCTCAGACACTTCCTCCAGCTTCTACGATGGGACGATGGGAGGCTATTACTTTAAAATAATTTCAGGCATAACATCAGCCTACTCAGTGAACCACCCAGTGAGAGATTATCGCGCTAGTTCTACAGCCTCATTTAATGGATTTCCTCTGTTAAGGTATACATAGTGCACGCTCCCTTTTTTAATAAATCAAAAAGTAAATTTCAAACATTCACTACATGGCAAGTTGGGAAAAAAAGCTCGTATACTACAGATTTTTAATAGCGCTGTTTCAAGGCAAATTACGGTCCAAAGTTCCTATTTCACCATTCACACACATTCATACACCGTGGACCTGCAGACACAAGGCGGGTTAAGTGTCTTGCCCAATAGCACAACGACAGCAGTCATCTGTGAGAGCTGGAATCGCACCGCCAACTCGCTTTTGGACACACGACCACTTCTTGGAAAACCTAAGTAGAACCCTTCGCGAAAAACATTCTTAAATCCAATGCCACGTTCGAAATATATACCTTTTCGCTAAGAGGGTTTTTTGATGTCGCTGCCGAAACCCATTAAGCTCAAGTCCCCCCAAAGTTCCTGTCAATAACTTTATATCTCCCAAAACCTGACAAGTACTTTGCGCGTATAATTAATACATTGTCTATTTAGATCACGTGATTACTCAACAGTGCTGTGAAACTTATTGCATTGTTGGCAGGACAGCAGGAGCATTACAAACCAGAGCATTACGTAACAGCGAGTTTAAATGAACAATGGTGCGGACTGAGACTGCAAGTGTTGACAAACTTTGCTCGAGTTTCCGATGCGCTTGCACGATTCTGAATGCAGTGGTGGAAGAAGTTCCCTCAGTTGTGTGACTTAAGTACAAGTAGCAGATCCAGAGCTAAAAAAAAAGCAAAAAAAAAAAATCTGTGGTACTAAAGTACTCATGGTCTCAAAAAATGTACTTAAAGACAAAAAAGTCCTTTGTGCCGGCCGATTTTGACGATCGAATGATAGCTTCAAATGTAGTGAACTTCTGAAAGATTTGTGCTGAAAAGAAACAACTGAATCGCAAGCTTCAATTTGTATATTTTTGTTAGCTCAGACAAAACTAATTATTTGTACGAATGTGTTAAAAAATAAACCCTCAGCCTTTTCAGCAGGTCTCAGACAATTCTAAAAAAAAAATACTTTTACTTTTCAGGACTCCAGTTCAAAAAAATGTAGAGGAAAAGAAAGTACAGATACTGCTCTTAAATGTAAAGTCAAACATATTCGCTTTACAATCTACTTAAGTAAAGTACAGCTACCCCAAAATTCATACTTAAGTACTGCACTTTACTACTTTTACTTCGTTACATTCCACCACTGTCTAATGCTTCTCGACCCGTTCAAAATTGCTTCGATCTTGAGCGAAACGCCAAACGTGGTCACGTTCTACACAGTCGAGCTTAGTACATTTCAGAGTGCTGACCAAAAAAACCTAAGAAAAATATCGGGCTCGTAATGCTATGTCCCCATCGAATTTCTCAATGAGTCCTGGTACACAACAACATCGGGCTGTAGGAGTAGTAGAGATCGAATGATTGAAAACGGCCATGCGGCTTATTTCAGACTGAAGATAGAGAGAAAATATGCGTGGGGATTTCGGGCTGTTTTAGGAAATAATTGGAACAAGGTTTTGGCTCCTCCGAGAGACAGTGCAAAGCAGATAGGAGCGCTGGCGTAATTTAGCTCCTCAAATAGACACTAACTATAAAAACTATGTCCTTCACAATTACTGACTATCCACCCACGCGCCACATATGCCGCACTGTTTAAACAAACGGTCATCTGCACACCCCACTCTCCTATACACCGCTCAATAGATTCTTAGAACGGCACCAAACATATTCTCCCGGTGCCTCTCCAATTGCAATCCAAAACCTCGCAGGAACATTATAGCCGAATGCCCTCTCCTCCTAAATCCCGAATACTGCCACTCTAGTACTCGGCGAAACAAACATCTCCGCTGCTCCCTGTCTTGTCTTATCTCTCGCATCCGCTAGACTACTGTCACCCAAAAAATCCACAAGCAAGACAAGACACGCCGCCGGTTTGCGCGACCCGTTTCGGCAATTTGAATTAATCAATCAGTCAGTGCGCAGGGGAGACAGCGCCCGGTACAGTATCAGCACCACGACAGCGGCGCATCGCTCCATTCACTTAATATTTGGGGTCTTTCCCCTCGTGTGGGCGTACAGAGCCGCCTTTCGCAACCAACGTGAGGAGCAGGTTCAGGAGCGTTATAGTGACAGAGTGCGGCAGGCATTCGGCATTGTGGACAGCGCTTTGGGCTAACACCCATAGATTTCACAAAAACAGCGGATATGTCGCGGATTCCGGAGGGACAGCCAGCCAGCGCATGAGGTATTTAGCATAAGAATCACAGTTTGTACTCATCAGCAGTGGCGTAGCACTAGCGGGCGGTTGTTTCGCATTCCTGAAGCGGAGAAGATCGCTCGCATTCACTAATATTTCCGGTCTTTCAACTGCCTCGTGTGGCGTACAAAGAGCCGCCTTTCGCAACCACGAAGTGAGGGGAGCAGGCCAGAGAGCGTTATAGTGACAGAGTGTGCAGGCATTCGGCGTGGACATCGTCGTTTGCTAACACACATAATTACAAAAAACAGCGGAGATGTCGCGGATTCCAGCGGAAGTCCAGCCGAGAGGCAGAGGTATTTAGCCAGTAAGAAATATTTGCGCGGGTCACAGTTTGTTGTTGCCAGAGAGGGCGAAGCACGAGCGGATGGAAGGACCCAGAGAGCCTTAAGACGAGCATAGAAGCAGTTTAGTAGCATCCCTGGTGTCCTCCTCCGCCTTAGGATACCTCACACGCATACGACAGAGATTCTCACGAAAAAAACCAAAAGTAGGCTGACTTTGGTGAGGAGCGGAATGGCAAGGAGGAGGGAGGAGGGGAGGGAGAGGCCGAGCGAATGACAGGGAGGGAGAGAGAAGAGAGAGAGAGAGGGAGGGCGGCGAGCGAGCCGCGCGTGGGGGGACAGAGGCATCCACGAAAATACAGAGGCGAGAAACACAGAGAGAGCGAGAGGAAGAGAAATGGGAGGGAGTTTGAAAAGATGCGCGGTTTAGCAGCGGGGTTTTCCGTAGCGGAGAGAGGGAGGGAGGGATGGATGGAGGGAGGGAGAGTCTTATGGGAGAGCGTGCATCACACGGCTGGGGAAACACATTGACAGCTATGATCCCTGGTCCACCTCCACCTACACCATCCGGCCCTCTTCCGACAACATCGCTCGCGCCATCACTGCCTCCTCGCCAGAAGCGAGCTCGCCAATCCAGGATTCTCACCGAGCTAGTCCCCGAACATATCGCCTGTTATGGATGATGAGGAGGAGAGGAGCGGAGAGGAGGGTAGCGGAGAGAGGGGAGAGGGAGAGGAGAGGCGGGAGGGGCGGGAGGCAGAGGACAGTAGAGGAAGGAGGGGAGGAGAGGAGGGCGAGAGGGACGGAGGAGAGGAGGGGGGACAGAGGAAGAGGGCAGTAGAGAAGGAGAGAAGGAGGAGCAGGAGAAGAGGGAGAAGAGTGGAAGAGGAGAGGAGGGGAGAAACAGAGGAAGAGGGCAGCAGAGAAGGAGAGAAGGAGGCAAGGAGAAGAGGAGAGGAGAGGTAGGAGAAGGAGGAGGAGGCAGAGGCCAGTAGGTCCAGAAGGAGGGTTATTGAGGATAGTGAGAGATAGGGGAAGGAGAGAAGGAGGTGAGAGAGGGGAGGAGATGAGAAGAGGAGGGCAGAGGTCTAAAGGAGGAGAAGTGTGAGAGGAGTAGAAGAGGGTGGAGGAAAGGGGAAGTAGGGACAGAGGGGATGAGGAGTGGGGAGGGGGCAGTAGGAGGATTTAAAGAAGAGGAGAAGGAAATAGGGAGGAGTGGGATTAGGAGAGGAGGAGAGGGTATAGGGGAGAGGAGAGGGAGGGGGAAGACTAGTGATAAGAGGAGAAAAGCCGGGGGGAAGGAGAGGTGGGGAGGAGAGAGGGGAGGAGGGAGGGGAGCATAAGAGGAGCAGAGGGGAGAGGAGAGGGTAAGAGGGAAGAGGCGCGAGAGGGGAGAGGGAGGAGGAAGTAGAGAGAACCGAGGACTTCCAGAAGGAGAGGGTAGACAAGAGGGGATGGAGAAGACTAGAGGAGGGGAGGAGAGGTGAGAAGAGGAGGACCGCTGGGAAGGAGAGGAAGCTTCTCCCAGAGTCACATGAGGAAAAGAGGGAGGAAGAGTAAGTGGAGAAGGAGAGTGAGAGAGGTCAGTGGGGAGAGGAGCGCCAGTCGTACAGGATTCCTTTTCTATGGGAGCTCTATGCAGAGGAGAGAAGCAGTTGGCGTATAGGTAGTAGAGGCGCAGACGAGGCAGGTAGCAAGAGGGAGGCGAGGAGAGGAAAACAGGAAAGAGAGAAAAGGGAAGGGAGTGAGGATGATGGATGAGGCTAAAGTAGGAATGAAGAAATAAGAGGAGAAGAAAAGAAGGAGGCGAGGAGGCACAGTCAGAAGAGAGGAGATAGAAGACAGGAGAGCTAGAAGGGAAGCCTATAGGAGGGGACATGATGAGAGGAAAGAGTAGTGCATAAGAGCCAACGGAGGGATAAAGAGGGCAGAAGGGCAGTCGGATGAGGATGAGAAGATTAGTAGTAGAGGAAGAGAGAAGAAGAATAAGAGAAGCAGCAACAGACCAGTGGAGAGCCACAAAGCGGGCAGCGAAGCAAGGGAGAGAAGAAGGTTGGAGAGGAGGAGAAAACACACTTCGGCCCTGCTTCCTTTTGCTAGCTCAGACTTGACAAGTGGCCTTAGATGCAACTTTTACCAACTAAATTAAGCGCCTTCATTCATTCTGGGGTGCAATGCTTACACACACACCAGAGCTTTGGGAATGTCACAAAACGCAGGCCATACATTAGAAACACCACGAGGAGGATAAACATGTGAGGAGCGGTGGCTCAGTGGTTTAAGAGGTCGCCCACAAACAGGAGGGTTCACATCTTGTTCACACCTCTGACCAGTACATGATGATGTGGACATAGATTTTGCCTGTATAGATATAAAAGAAGAGTCAAGAAGAAGTAACTATGGAGCAGAAGAAGAAGTAGAATCAGAAAAGAGAAATACGAGAAGAAGGAGCTGAAGCAAGAGAGGAGGGAAGAGAGTAGAAGTGGAAGAAGAAGAAGTAGAAGCAGAAGAAGCAGAAATATGAGAGAAGAAGCAGAAGAAGGATCAGAAGAAGAACATGAAGGAGAGGAACATGAAGTAGAAGTAGAAGAAGAAGTAGAAGCAGAAGATGAAAAGAAGAAGGAGCAGAAGAGAGATGAAGAAGAAGAAAGAAGTAAGAAATCTAGAAGAAGTAGAAAAGAAGCAGAAATATGAGAAGATCGGAGCTGAAACAAGAAGAGAAGATAGAAGAAGTGGAAGAAGTGGAAGAAGAAGAAGTAGAAGCAGAAGAAGCGCGAATAGATGAGAAGTAATGCATGAAGTAGAAGAAGAAGTGGAAACACAGAAGAAGATTAACTGAAGAGTTAAGAACAGAAAGTGAGAAGAGCAGAGAGAAGAGGAATAGAAGAAGGAGCAGAACAAGAACATGAAGTAGAAGAAGAAGTGAGAAGTAAGTAGAAGAAGTAGGAGAGTATAAAAAGAATAGAGAAGACGGAGCAGAAGAAGAACAGGAAGTATAAGAAGAAGAAGAAGAAGAAGAAAAAGAAATAAATTTAATGGATTTTTAAAAATGCTAGCTAATACTTCATACTTTCCACACTCCAATAGAACAATGTTTCCCAGTCAGGGGCAGAGGTACGGGTCGGGGCATTGTATTTGAAGTGATTTTAAATAATTTCTCAAACAAAAGTGTTTTGGTCATTTCCAATGGGTCTGTTGACACCTACGAGCTGAAGTCTCATTCAAATGTGAAATGCTAAATAAAAAAATGAGTCATGGGGGTTGTTTGACATTTTCAGGTTTAATAAAAATGTTATAAATATGCCACCATGCCTGGTCAGCGAAGGGTATATAAAGATGTGCAGTCTGGGTAACAGTCGCTCGTCTCTCTTTATTCTAACAGAGATGATTGACAGTGGATTAGCCAATTAGAGATGACACATGGCCCCTTGGTATCAGAACAAACATGGCTTGCAGAGGAACGTATATATAACACAGAGAATAGAAAACCATAGAAGGAACACCGCAGCAATGAGTTCGTTCTAAATGATGACGACCAATGAGATCGCTCGTTTCCCATGTGTCACTGAAATGGCTAAACCTGATTGGACGCCTTCTGTATATAGAAAATGGTTATCAAACTTTCACTCCAAGCATCACCAATGAAAATATTTGGCCTTCTGAGTACTACAAGATCTAAACCAGTCTAAAAATGTTACTCTCTCTTGGACTACGAACAAAGATCTTCTCATTCAAGGTCAAAGCCGCTTCTCAGTTCTGGGGAACTTTTGTCCAGTTGACAGATATAAACTTCGTCTTTTGCTATGGTGTATATTCCTATTGCTCAAAGTATCCACCCTTTACTTTGTCGACAGTACTGCAAAACTCTTGGCCTTCTTTCAGTGAACTTGTCTCCTGAAATGACGTTCACTTCATTTGTGGAATTCCAAGAGCACACAAAGCGTGATCAAAGTAAAGGGTAAAGACTATTTTTGAAGAATCTAAAATATAAATCACGTTTTGAGTTTGTATATTCCACGTGTGTTCATTCATACTTTTGATGCCTTTAGTGAGAAACTACAATGTAAAAAGTTGTTTAAAAATAAAAAGTGACCCAACTTTTGACTGATAGCGTAGTTCTAATCAAAGAGTCACCCAAAGGAGGACACAAAGGATTCATTTGACTCTATAATCTGCAAATATTTGAACTGCAGTTGGACAACCTGGACACACTAGAATACAAAATGTGACCCTGCTATGAAATCAGATGCTTATTTTCCATCACCGGCCTTGATTTTAACTGCATCCTGCCTTTGCTCTTACTGTTTAAGAAAGAAAAAAAAGGTTAATCATCTGAACATCTGAACATGGGTTGCCAGTGCCTTAACCCAATTCTCAGGATATGGACATTCCAAGTCTCATGTGAAAGCTCAGAACCTCCAGAATCATCTCACTGAGCTGTAGAGTGAGTGAGTTTTAGGTTTAAATCAGCTGGATGTCACACAATGACCTAGCAACCCAATGAGACTACTCGTGTGAGACCTCACGTTCTATTTTCCATCTTGAGAAACCAAACACCAAATTATAACACAAACAACTTGTCCATCATGTCCAATGTTTTTTGTAATTAAGAGTAAATCAGGTCGCACAATTCCTTTAACTAACCCCAGGCAATTTTGGATTACTTAAAAATCCATTCACCTTCAAAATAATTGAAGATTTGAGTAAATGTAAGTATACGCAGCAGCATGGTTAACCAGATTCTGCCTAAATCAAATGGATCTTCTTTCAGAACGCTGGCCCCCTGCTGAGCGCTTAAGGCCCTCCCCAAGAGCACTCCCACTGCCGACGCCTTCTCCTGCCCCAGCTCCAGTCACAAGTTTTTACTCCTGAGCTTTTCATTATTTCAGCCGCTAACCAAATCAGCCGCTACCAAATCTGTGTCCAGGTTTAAATGGGGTCGCTTCACTACGCTTCCCAGGAGTCGCCTTTGCCTGCTCTCTCCAACTCATTTTTGTGTAAGGTTATAAGCAGTTATGTTATGTTTTATGGAATATCTTTGTTTTTGAGAGTTTAAAACTCTACACTTTGACACAGAAATATAGGCCATGTGTATATTGTATATATAAATGGACATAGTTCAACACGCTAGCCATTTTTTGGTCATTTGGGCATTTTGATCTTAAAATGTTCATATCAACCTGCTTTACATGATTTTTTTTTTTTTTTTTTTTCCTGTTTTTTTTTTTTTTTTTTTTAGCTATTTTTGTCCGTAAATCAAGATGTGAACATTAATAACAGACAAACCTGGCGCCTTCTTTTCCCCAGGGTTGCTCCCGTTAGCTTAGATTTAGCAATTTAGAATTTAGCATAGATTTGATTAACAGCGTTGCTAAGGGAAGGTGCATTACCTTCTCCTGCGCCCCTCCTGATTGGCTCTTTGGTTGCTATGATATTTGTGGGCTGAATTCCAAATATGGAACTCCAAATTCGCCCCTATAACTGCTGCTCTCGCCTCGATGAGCTTCATTTGACTGGAGCTGAACGCTGTGGGTGACTTTCACTTTGTCCACTTCTTTATACAGTTGATGCATATAATCTGTGTTTGGATAAGTTATTGTTTCACCAAGAATTTTCTGCAGCATGTGATCAAGCGCAACTATCACCAAAGAGATACGGAGCAGATCGGCGAAGATGCAAGCCCATTCACAGTAGAAATGCATGTTTTTTTTTTTTAAAGGTATTTTTTAAGCAGACCAATTTTGCAAAATCAACTTTTTACAGCTTTTAACCATGTTATTCTAGTTTTCCCCCCTACAATTTACTCACTTGAAGCCATGCATGTTTCAGTAATCTTTAATCGCTTATTTTCAAGAAGCCTATTACCGATCAAGCCTGTTTTCGCCGACATCAGTATAACCCCCTCTCTACTTACTTTGTTCTCTAGTTTTTAATTCGTTTAAACAATGACATGCACAGGATCCAGCAGCGTTGCATAGCGTCATTTTGATTCAAATGAAATGAAAAAAAAAAAAAATCCTAAACATGCTTGCTAATGTGATCTGCAGCTATCCATCGGCAGTACCTTGTTTTGACATTAACGGCGACGTCAACTCCCATTGGGCACCACAGTTCGCGAAAGTCTTTTATTAAGTCATTTTTTGGATGAATATTGCAAATGTAAAATGTGCTCAAATTATAACATAATTATCCACATGTGTCATAGATTATAGCTACATAGCACACACGAGCACCACAGTCTACTTTAAGCAAATAAAAAAAAAAAAAAAATCTATAATTGCGCTAAGGCAAGAAGGTTTAGTTGCTATGGGAGCAAAAGCTAAAACCAAAACATTTCTATGAAAAAAAGCAGGTGGAGGACCCTCAACCAGAAAAAAAAATGACTATGTGACCTTTAAAATTAGTTTTGCAACAGAAATATATAGACGCATAAACCGTAGTTCTGAAAATGGTACAATTGGACGAGGTAGTTGTTTTGACAGAGAAAGACTTACAGCGAGCTTATCTCAGTGGTGACCCACCTAACCGTCAGCTATGGTCTATGTCTCGAGCGTTGAATGAAAATATAAGCCACCAATTTGAAAAAGTCCGCACTGAATACATTATAGTAGGGGAAAAAAATACTATTCTCGATGAACGGTGACCTCACACAACCTTAAAAAAAAACAATCTGCGTTTGTTTGAAGATCAAAAGATTACGCCCGACAATGCATCACTGCGTTAACAGCGGCAGAGACCATATAGCTTCTGCACAATGATTTCCTATATTACATGGAGAAATGAAATGAAAATGTAACAGTGAAAGGAACTACAAATGGAACAAAATCTCCAGCTTGTAGTGATGGCAATACCTGTGATTTTTGCTTTGTTTTTTTCCAATATGATCCACTCTTATGATGTCACGTAATAATACAGGAAGTGCTCCACTGTGTTTTTAAACTGTATACACCTTCACTAGAATCATTTGGATGATTTAAATGCTGAATTTACTCATCTTCTATATATATGGTCTATAGGACTTTTTGAAATGCAGACTTTTATCACTGGACCCCCTGTAAATCATTTGCAGAACAAGTATATTTTTTCATGCTTAACGTGACTATTCCAATAATATGTGCCCTGTATCAGCTGTATAGAGACCCCCCGAAAAATGGACTAATGGATTCTTGTAAGCCATGTTATAATGCCTGTCAACTGACAAATCGCTGTACGTTTACAACAATTTGTCCAGTTGACAGATGTAAAATTCGTCTTTTGCTATGGATCGGACCTGGGCGATTGAGGGATTACATAGATATTATAGTGCTATTACCTCATCAAAAACATACCTGGAGTTGTGTTTTGTTTCATTCTCACATGCTTGAGTAAACCTGGTTTATTCGTCTGTCTACACATTCTAAACATCGGTTCCACCTTGTGATGTCATGAAGCAGTATTTTCAATTTAACATCTCCTTTTTACCCATTTGTTCAGCAGAGTTTGGCTGAAATATCCAAATGATTATAGTGAAGGTGTATGGAGTTTAAAACCTTAGTGGAGCACTTCCTGTATTACCACATTACATCAGAAAGTTAAACACTGCTTTGCCTAAAAATACAGGGTTTGTGTGTTAAACATGTGAATGAAACAAAACCCAACTCCAGGTCTGTTTGTGACGAGGAAACAACATTATAACAGATCAGAAAAATAACGTAAAATGGCCCTTTCATGTCCCACATACGCTGTCTCTCTCTAAACGTATGTCAAAGACAGCTTATCTCTGGTTGAGGTATAAAGCCCTACTCAATCTGTCTGCGGCTGCACTCACCAACAGGGTCACACCCGGGACTTGACTCTGTCCGTTGGCCTTCCTATCCAAATCCGCGGTCCTAGACATTGTCGATTGCGGGAATATCTGACCATTTTGCCCCATAACCTTCACAGCCACCCCATCCTGTTTGTTCTTTAAACCCCATCACAGCTTCACACGGTTCTCTGCCCATGTTCAATAAAAAGTGACCTAGGCACAAAGGAACTGTTGACCGTGTTTTAACAATCGGAGCACTTCCACTGTGTACTGCATGGCCCCCACTTAAACTTAAAAAAAAACTTAAAGTTAGGAAACAACCCTGGAAAAAAAAAAAAAAAAAAAAAAAAATACCCAGGCACTGAGACAGGTCAGTTGGAGAGTTAGCAGAAAAACTTGTTAAGAGCCAGTATTATGCATGTATAATTACAAATAATGCTCATAAATCCAAAATCTTGTTTCAAACTATAAATGAGCTTACGAATGCCCCAAATGGATCTGCCCCCTCCTCCCCCTCAACAGAACTATGTGAAGAGCTTCAACGGTTTTTACTCAACAAAATTGGCTTTATTAGACAATAATTTCCTCCCTCTGACACCTATTCGATCTGCTCATGGAATACTTATTTCTGTTTAAACTAATTTCATGCATCCAACTAAAGGAATTGGTCCCCCAGTTCAAACCTACAAACTGTCCGTCTGACCCTATACCACTATCATGAACTTCTGTTATTCCTGATGATTTTACACGTTCAATTCAATTTTATTTACATAGCACATTTAAAATACAACTTAAGATGCATAAAGTGCCCAACACATGCTACTGTGCACCTCTTGCTCGAGACACCCAGCCTCCAAGCTCTCTTTTTGGTCTTGAGTTCACTCAAATCTCCTCATTTGTGAACCAACATAATATACTGGACAAATTCAAAAAGACTAAGGTGACCGTAATGAAGTGGGCCTGCAGGGGGCAGTGTTAAAACGGTTTGCTTCTTATTGTAGGAGAACATTTTCTGTTGAAATAGCTAGCTTTGTGCCAGCTTCTGGTCCCATCACCTGTGGTGTACCTCAAGGCTCAATCCTAGGCCCGCTTTTATTTTTCACTGTACATGCTTCCCCTGAGTTTGATTATGGAGAAGAGTGATGTCCAGCACGCATATGTTCATAGATGACAGTCATTTCTATGTTCCTGTCTCCCCACATGAAACTGGCTCCCTGTCCGCTTTATACCAGTGTCTTGCTAAAGTAAAACTCCGGCCGTGATTTGCATAGTTCAGTTAAAAACCTCAATGTTCTCCTCAACTCTGATTTTAATTTTGATGAATATTTTTCTAATGTGGTGAAAGGAAGCTATTTTCCAACTTTGAGCCATTGCAAAATTACATCAATTTTATCTACAAAAAATCTAAAAATTGTAACCCATGTTTTTATTACAGGCAGATTGGATTTTAGCAGTTTTCTCTATTTGGGCAGTCACGATCTTCACTCAGTAGGGCCCCAGATGGTTCAAAATGCAAGTTGTTGTAGGTTGTTAACTTTAAAGAGAGAACATATTACTCCCTCCGGTTAAAAGTACACAATTGATACTAAACTCCTACTCTACTCCTACTCTGTTTATAAAGCACTTCATGGCTCTGCCCCAGCAATACATCACAAATCTAACTCCCTAACTCCCTGCACTGCCCCCCAGCTCCCACAGGTCCACACTGTCAGCACCTCCTCTCTCTCCCCCACGCTCGCTTTCAAAAACAGAGGAGATAGGGCTTTCTCCATCGTGACAGTAGCTCAGCTGGGCGACAGTAGCTCAGTTGGTAGAGTGTTTGAGTGTTTGTCTACTGATCTGAAGGTTGGCGGTTCAAATCCTGCTCCTGACATAAACCTCATTGGTCGGGCAAATCCACTAGTCCAGAGGTTGGCAGTGCACTTCCAGCTCCTATCCCCCAAAAAATCCAAAAGAAAGTACTTTGCAATACCTGACTGAGTATCTATATTTGGGTATCGCGGGGGTCTACAGCCGATCCTTAGGTTGGAGCAGAAAATCACTTGAAGCTGGACTGTTTTTAGTGTTTAAATGTAAACTGAGTAAATATCTATATATATGATAATTACACAATTTTATGTGATTTTAAGAAGAAATCAATGCTGAAAAGAGAAAAAAAAAAAAAAACTGTTGATAAAATTGTTTTGTTTTATCATCTATATTCATGGGTGTATCATTGGCTAAATAGGTAGGATTTTTTTTTTTTTTTTTTGTTCGTGGTTAATAGCCGATACTGCCTTTAAATGGTAAATAAACCAATCTGCCTGTTTCTGAGAGTTCATACTTCACTATGATTGGTTAATCTTTAGGAAGGTTTGGCCAGTAGCGGCATTAAATAAACCCCACTAATGAAGACCTGTTATTCCTAAAAGGCCTAAAATGACTGCCCGATTCAAACTGGATCTGTGAGGTGTAAACCCTTTGGAGTACAGGCTCTTTGTGAAACTGAGGCTCTGTAGTTTTGGCCTCTGACTGATCTACTTCATTATTAGTGGAAACCAGCTCGGCGCAGAGGAACATCAGATTTAAAATCCCGCTGAGATGTATTATTATTGTTAATGATGATGTTGGGTCTTTCTGAAGCATTTATCAAAATAAATAAATAAAGATTTAGGGACTTGATGGAATTCCTATTAGTTCCTTTTATTTTTATTTTGTTTTTAAATTTTTTTAAATATATTTTTTTCTTTGTTTGTCTGTTTGTATTTTATCTTAATTAATTAATGTATTTGTTTTTTTTTACTATAAATCCCTTTTATTTATTTATTTATTAATTCATTAATTTATTTTTTCCTATTAATATTACTTTTATTTTTATTTGCTTTTGGAAAATCAAACCTGTACCCATGTGTCGAGAAGTGCCTGTGAAGAGAGTGAGCGTTGTGGTATGTAAGTGGAGATGGGAATCAAAACAGTTACAGTATTACATCTTATCCAAAAGTGGGACCACTTGTATTATGAATAAAATGATAGTTACTCATGTGTGACATATGGCGATCTGGTCATATATTCATCTGCGTTTAGATTCTGTAAATTGTCAGCCCTACCTATTCTGGAAATGAGCATTTTCCACTAGAACCTGGTACAACATCTCCCACATGTTAGTGCCGTATGAACCATCTCACACTCTGAGGACTTCAGGTGACCGGCCTCCTGCTGGTCCCAGAGTCAGGGCTAAACCTTGAGTAAACCAGGACTAAACCACGGAGAATCAGTGTTTCAGTTTTGTGTTTTTCTTTTTCTGCAGCTAAAACCTGAAGATGTGAGACAAGCCTCTACTTTGACAATGTTTTAAATCCAGGCTCGCGCAGAAAAACGGTTCTGTTTAGCTGTGCATATGACTGAAAGGTTTTTATTCTGCACTCTTGGTCATTTGGTCGATGATTCTTTATTATTGTTTTTCTATTTGTTGTACTGCGATTGTAATGTCTTTCTATCTGTAAAGCACTTTTGAATTACTCTGTATACTTGCGTTGCCTACAATGCATCTCTCCTTTTATGTTTATAGTGCACTGTCCTTGGGAAAAAAAAAAAAAAAAAAAAAAAAACATGCATAAATATAAAGATTTATGGGTTTGTCCACTTTGTAGGAAACAGAGAATCACTGAATCACGAAATGACATTTGACATATGAACATCGTTACCATCAGTTATATTTGTGTGCAGACAACTTCATGTTACAGTAAATTCTCTCTCAAAAGGTCCACTGGAAGTTTGAACTGTATTGTTAAAAAAAAAAAAAAACTTGGCGAAGAAACAGGCAGTCGGATTACAGAAGTGAATGCCGTGTTATACCGCACACCTCCCACAGAGCCTCCATCCTGAGCTCCGCACCAACCTGTCAAAAACAATGAGGCAACTGTGCACAACACCTTACATCAGGCATCCGTCCCACAGACCCACATGTGCAGAGAGTGGCTTCAAACAGGGCCGGGCCTTTTCCACAGGGTAAAAAAAACGCCATCTTTTGGGGCATCTTTGGGTTTGACGTACAAAATTGTTCTATTTATACTGTTCACTGATGTCATCAAAACCCCTGGGGATTCTATAATGTGTTACATAACAAAGTAAAAGTACTGTCAGTAAAAAATGTAAGTATCTGAACTTTACTTAAGTACATTTCAAAGTGGGTATGTTTTACTTTTACATTTTTTGGGACTGGACTGAAAAGTAAAAGTATTTTCGTGATCGTTTGAGAGCGAATGGAAAAGCCGAGGGTTTGTTTTTTAACACGTTCTTAGTTTGAGCGAAACAAAATACTATAAATAAAAAAACAAAAGAACAATGATTCAATTATTTCTGTTTCACAAAAATTCGGCGCAAATCTTTATCAAATCCAAAACATTTTAAGCTTTATTAGATCTCAAAATCTGCACAAAAAACTTTTACTTTTTTTTGACTTTTACTTGAGTATTTCTTTGCTCCAGTATCTGTACTTTTACATAAGTAACAAAACTGAGTACTTCTTCCACAATTGGGGTGTTGTGATGTCACATGACCCCAGCCTATTAGAAAGTTCAAAAGTTAGTTTAGATAGACGCTTGTTGAAAGGAAGCGATGGTACATTATTGAGTCACGTGATCAGATTTCTCAACCGGGAACTATGGGAAAAAATCTACAAATTCCCTCTGGATAAAATGCAGTGATGGGTAAGCTTATAGTAGTCAAAAAAGTACAGCGATTTTTCAAATATATGTTTTGTGAAAAAGAAAAAGAAGGAAGGAAAGTTGATCTTATTTCAATCAATCATATTTTTTTCCTGCTTATTACTTACTTGGTTTGGTGGGATTGTACCTGTGAATAACCTGAAAATACTGTTTGTGGCAGTGTGTATGGGGGAAAAAATTATACAGGAAAAGAGGAAAAGGTACAAAAATACAAGAGTTCAAAACAGCGTTCTTCTATCTATGTCATCAATGTGAAAAATTCCATCGAAAATGCAAGAATAATTTACAAATTTTCCAGTTTAAAGATTCATTTAACAATATAATGATGCTGTAATTTCTTTATATTAGTCTAATCATAAATGTTGTGTAAATTATAGAGGTTTTGGTCCGTGTTACCCGGACAACAGTAACTCAAGGGGCGACAGCGGCTGAGCTGGTAAGACCCGCTGACCCACAAGTTGGTAGTGCGATCCCAGCTCCCACAGATGAAGGCTGTTGTTGTGTCCTTGGGCAAGACACTTAACCCACCTCACCCCCTGTGCTTGCGTACACTGGGGTTGTAAACCTTTTTGAGTGCCTTGAAGGTGGAAAAGCTCTATATAAAAATGTAACCATGGTTGCTATGGTTATAAATGTACATACTTCAACAAAATGCCCCAAATTGTGAAATCTAGGCAACATTTTTTTGTATAACCTTACGTTAACTGTGCTGTTTTGGTGAAGTGAGTGGTCTAATCCATCACATGCACTTTATGGTTCAACCCCGAGAGGTCAGGCGTCTAACCCGCAACCTCCTTACCGAGAACAGGAGACAGGGAAAACCACTCTGCCACGGTAACACAGTGAGGAGCTCTGCAGTCTTAAAAGTTCGGTGGTATCTATCTGAGGGGGATTATGAAACCATTTTCACATGATTTAGTATACATTGCCAATCTTCCCGAGAGTGAATGCCCCCGCAGTCTCGCCATAGAGCGCAGTATACCAAACGCTGCTGTCCTTTTGATTCCCCTCCTGTGCATCTGTGCAGTATTGTGGGATAAATGTATTTCTGAACACTTTTTTTTTTATAGTTCTAGTCTCCAGTTCATCTGCAGTTCGTTTAGCACAATACATAATAATTAGACTTAATGAGATGATTTAATGCAGTGACCCATGAAGGAAACAAGTACACAGTATGAATAATTATCAAATTAACTAGTGTATTTCGAAAGATCTCTGTCTCTACCACTTAACCAATGTATCTTTATTACACTGTCCTCGAAGGTCTTATGTTATGATAGATTGACTTAAAGCTACATTATGTGACTTTTTCTTGCGGAGTCTGTAATGAAGTGTTGTTTGCTTCGTCTGGAATGTCGCACCATGTATGGCAATGATTGATTTACAGTTTTTATTGCTAAAACAATGTCTTGAAATGGTCACTTTTTTAAATTGAGTATAGCGCTTTTTTTCCACCTCCAACCACTCTCAAAGCGCCTTACATCGGGGAACCATTCACCCATTCACATCACACATTCATACACCAGTGTACGCAGACATTGGGGTGAAATGAGTTAAGTGTCTTGCCCAAGGACACAACGACAGCATTAATCTGTGGGAATTGCACTGCCAACCTGCGGGTCAGTGGATCACCGCTCAGCCAGTGACGTTTATGTCGAGAATTGTGCCATCAGTGGATCAAAAGTTGTAATCTTGCAGCTACTGTTTTCAGCAACGTGCTAGCTAGCCTTAGCAACCAGGTTTGATTGACAAGCGTTGCTAAGCGCCCTATCGCACACTAAACCGGCAGTAGTGACCGGAAGGTCCTTGAAGGAATGGTGTTACCGTCAACATCCTCGCTCCGGATTGGCTCTTTGGTTGCTTTGATATTCACAATCGTAATTTCAAATATGGAACTTAGCTCTCGAAATCCGCCCTATAACCGTTAACGGTCGATGAGCTTCATATTTGACTGGAGCTGAACACACTCACTAGGTAGTTATTTAGGGTCCACTTCTTTACACAGTCTATGGCCGATACCGATACTAGAAGCGAAATATTGTCCATCTCTAATCTGTATGCCTCACGAATCTGCACTGAAGCTTTTTCTGCATCCAAATCAATGATGCTCCTTCATGTTAGGTGGACCATAAATTCACATTCTTTTTTTAAATCCGAAGTGTAATTGCTGCAGTTACCATTAGGCACAATGTTACTGTTAATAGCCAGGGGGCAGATGGGTAACGAATCTGAGCTGGGTTTTGTACCGAAATAGGACCAATTAGTGGTTTATTTATACGAGCCGCGCGCTTAAAAGTCTGTCTCCTGCAGTCTGTGGTTTCTGTTTGCTCTCCGGGAAGCTCACAATATGCGTGAGCCTCAAATTTAAAAATATACCAGGCTTTAAGTGTGAAGACTTGGTTTTTATTCTGCTCCATTTGGCCACACACTCGGGATTACATAACTCACTTAATATGGGAGGGTAGGCTGGAACACTGGGGGTGGCGTCTTTCATGGAGACACCATGCGCATTATTTATATGTTAAAACACAATACGGAAAAAGCATTGGTGTGTACAGATGGAGTCGTCAAAGGTGGGTAGAGTAGATGAAAGATCGTGCTGAAAGAGGAGCGTTACTTTAAAATAATAAAGTAACGCTACTCGTAAGTACAAAGTGGTGGTCCAAGAAGTACTTCGAGTAGTAACAAAGTATTTTGGGGAAACTACTTCTCAAGTAAGAATAATTTCAAGAGAAACATCTGATTTCTATTTTGAAGTTGATGTATTTGGAAGGACAAACATTAAATAATGCACAACATCTGGTATTTTCAAAGGATAAACACACAAAAAAAGAAAAAAAAAAACATTATATCTGAAGCAGCAGTGCAAGAAACGCAAACGTTGTAATCATTTTATATTGTCAACATAAAGCTTTTGTCACTTTTAGACTTACAGTGTGAAGAAAGTACTGTTACTTCAATAAAAAAGAACACTGACGTAGGAGTAAATGTATGAAACTGAGTACTACCCATCTCTGATTACAGTGATACACCAACGGCTATCGTATTTATATCATTTTTTTTTGACCATCTGTGTGTCAAGAGTGGACTACAGCCGTTTAAAATAAGGCTAAAACAACAATAGCTTCGACTGCCATGTTGGTTGTTAGTAATGTGATAAGGTCCCAAGAAGGTGTATGGACTTTAAAGATGGACTCCATTGTCTCCATGGAGATGTTAAAAGGCCTGCTATATTCGACAGTATTCCAGTATACGATCTTGCATATGATTTATTCAATTATAGTCAGATTTATTTCCAACTATTTCTTGGAAAAACAAAAAAACAAACATACCTTTTTACAGTAACTTGGCCTTGTAACATCACCCGTTTGTCTCCATGGAGATATGTATTTCTATGCCATACTGTATATATCTCTGTTCTTTTGATATCTGAGTATAGACAGCTTTTTGCTTTGACTTGTTCTTATCTGATTTTTATTGTTCTTAGTCATTTTAACTGGTCTATTTTTCAGTCCAAAGTGCCCGTGAGGCCGCCCCTCGACTCCCTGTAGCCTTAGAGGAGTTACAAAAATGCCTGAGTGATTCATGTCTCAGCTTAGATGTAAAGGAACCTGTTTTTTGTGTTTTTTGTGGCAAACCAACAACTACCTCAGCCCCAGCAAACGTTTAACTTAGAGGACAGGATTTAACACATGGGATTTAAATACCTTGTAGTGGTATTACATTCAAAGTCATCCTTCAGAAAACACTTCAAAAATTGTAAAAACTGTAACTATGAGTATGCGACATTGTAAACATATTCGAGCGTCCTTAACAAAAAAGCAGCAGTCACTTTTTGCACTCAATGGTACTATCCAATATTCAGTATTGCATCACAAGCTGATCCTACATAAGTCTTTCTGTTACTGGACCAACTGAACCATGCTTCAAAAGAGCATCGAAAATCCTAGATAAGAAAGCTTTTTTCCTAACCACCCCCGCTGTCAAATTATTGAAAACAGCTTGTTTGATTTACAAGGGTTCTACTTGGTTTGGCCCCTCCTCCAACGAATGGCTTTTTTAATCAAACAGAAGTCTCTCCATGGTGTCAGGATCGTGAGTAAACTCGAGCCACTGTCAGAGGTGACTGTGAACTCCCCATCTATAAACATCTTTCTCTCAGAATGTCCTGTCATATCAGGGTGTGACCTTCTGGAACAGTGCTCTACTCTCACTCAGGGAAAGCACACCAGTTTTCCCCGCTTTTAAAAAATCGTTTGAAATTGTGATTGAAAGACATGTTAAACCAGTGATTATGTGTGAGCTAACATGGTTAAAAACTGGACATGTGCAATATTCATTTTATTGATTCAAGCACCTTGTTAAAAAAAAGTAGTATTCAGTGCAAAGTGTTAATAATGCATATATGCAATATGAGAATATGTGCAATATATGATTATGTGCAATAGAACTATGTGCAAAATAAGGATATGTGCAATGGAACTATGTGCAATATGAATATGTGCAATATAAAGATCTGTGCAATAGAACTATGTTCAATATGAATATATGCAATATAAGGGTATGTGCAATAGAACTATGTGCAATATGAATATGTGCAATATAAGGATATGTGCAATAGAACTATGAGCAATATGAATATGTGCAATATAAGGATCTGTGCAAGAGAACTATGTGCAAAATAAGGATATGTGCAAAAAGGGCATGAGCTATAGAACTATGTGCAAAATAAGGATATGTGCAATAGAACTATGTGCAATATGAATATGTGCAATATAAAGGTATGTGCTATAGAATTATGTGCAATATAAGGATATGTGCAATAGAACTCAGTGCGATATAAGTGTAAGTGCAACAGGACTGTGCAATGTGAATATGTGCAATTATAGAATTATGTGCAATAAACTATGTGCAATATGAATATGCGCAATATAAGGACATGTGCAAGAGAACTATGTGCAAAATAAGGATATGTGCAAAAAAGGGCATGAGCTATAGAACTATGTGCAATATGAACATGTGCAATATAAAGGTATGTGCAATAGAACAAATCTAAATATGCTAGACAGTCTAGATTTGCCTAATGTTCATTAATATGTACGGTTCCAACTTTTCTTAAATAAATAAATACATAAAAATAAATAAGTGCATGTTTTTGGATGTCATTGTTTTTTTGCCTTGTTAAGCTGATAAAACCTCGACTGACAAATCCTGGATGAGCCCATTACACCAGATTCCACAGAGCACTGACAGCCCAATCCCCAAAGTGTTTTTGGGATCTTAATTTGTCATGACAGGTGTGCTCCCCTCCATCCATCCCTCACCTCTCTCCTCCTCTTTCCTCCTCATCTTTCTCACCCCCCTCTCCAGTCCCCCCTTCCATCCTTCTTCGGCACCTCTTTCCCCTCCTCTTCACCGCCGTCCGCCCTCTTTGCCCTCCCTCCTCCGCCTCTCTCCTCATCCCTCTTCCCTCCTCACACTCCTCTCATCACTCGTTTTCCTTTGTTTTTTTCCTCCGCTTTTCCTCGCCTCTTAGCTCCCTTTCCTTCGATCCTCTCCTCCTCTCTCCCCTACTTTCCATTCTTACCTCCCCCCCTCCAACATCCCTTCCTCATACCTCTCCCATTTTTATAATCTCCTATTTTCTCCTCCTCCTCTTTTCTCTCTACCTTCTCATCCCTCGCCCTCCCCTATCCTCCTCTCTCCTCCCCCCCCTCCCCTCTCCCCCTCTTCCCCTCCTCCCGCCCTCCTTTCCCCCCTCCCCCACCTCCTATCCCACTCTCCTTCTCCTTCCTGCCTCTCCCTTCCTTCGTCCTTTCCTCCTTTCCTTTCTTCTCCTCCCACTAATCCTCCTCATTCACAGCTCCTTTTTTCCCTCCATCCTCCACCCACATCTACCCCCATCAATTCCCCTCCACCTTTTTCTTCCATCCTCCCTCTCCCGAAATATCACACTTTCAATCTTCTCAAAAAGTGTCCCCCTCTCCCTTCTCCTATCAGAACCTCCCCTCCTCGTCGCCCTTCTCCTTCACCATCTCCTCTCATCTCCTTTCCTCCTCTCCCTCAATTCACCTCCAAAAAAGCCTACAATTGTCTTGCCTCAGGTCTCTTCTATCTCCTCTCCTCCTCACTTTCTCACCTCCTCTTTTCTCACCTCCCCCCCTACAACTCAAGACTACCTTCTACCTGTCTCTCTCCCTCTACCCTCCTCCTTCTCCGTCCTATTACTGAAGCCGATTCCCTTGGAATTTCTGAACCCCGAGTATCTTATTCTCTCCTCTCCTCCTCATATTCCCCTCTTGTCCTCTCCTCCCTTGAATTTCTCTCCTCCACTTCCTTCCTCCTTCTCCTCCTCTTATTCTTTATCACCTCAATGCTTCTCCTCTTCCGTCTTTCCTCCTCTCGTTTTTCATTCACCTCCAGCTCAGAGAGAGAGAATGCTTCAATTGAAAAACCAATCCCAGTGGCATTGAGGCAATACGTGCCGCTCCTCGTTTATCCCACGGCTGTCTTTTTTGTTGTCCTTTTGGTTCGCTCTTTTTCGTCCTTCCCGGCCTTGGTTTTTCTTTTTCGTTTCTTTTGTCTTTTTTTTTTTTTTTTTTTGTTGTCTCACTCTCTCCGCGCTCCCGACATATGCCACTAGTAATGTAGCTTCTGCTGTCACTTCAGCTGTTTGGGTCCAAGCGTCTCTGTCTGACTTTGCAGAACTAACTTTTTTGGTGGAATGGAGGAACGTGTTAAGCTATGTTTTTCTTTTCTTTTCTTAAAATATCAAACTAAACTTATCCACAATATCCGCCAACAAAGTACAATTTGTCTTGCCTCAGGACAAATATATTGTAAAAGAAGCAGTTAAACTCACCTCCACCCACTGTATAAAGAAGCAGACTAAGTGAGTGTGAGGTCGCCTATAGCATTTAGCTCCAGTCAAATGAAGCTCGTCGAGGCTAGGAGTTATAGGGGCCAATTTTGAGCCAAATTCCATATTTGGAATTTCAACCACGAGTATCATAGCAACCAAAGAGCCAATCCGGAGCGAGGTTGTTGAAGGTAACGCCTCTTCTCGCCCATGATGCTGGTTAAGCAAGGAGCAACTCCGTCAGTCCAATCTGTTGCTAATGCGAGTGACCTCAGAGAAAGAAGGCACTTGATTTATCGGTTATTAATGTTCATATCTTGATTTACAGACAAAATAGCATGAACACGTCTATCCTCACTTCCTATTTGGAATGCAGCAGCTATATTAATAATGACACCCAGTCTACAACAGTCTGAAGCATTCTTTAAAAAGTAAAACGGCGAGAGTGGATCCTCATGTTTGTCTGTTTACATAAATCCACACAACAAGGATCAGGATAAAGTTGCTGCTACAGTAAACACGACTCTACGACTCCTGTGTAGTATATCTCCAGACTTTTGTGCATTAAAAGCATTTATCCCAATTACTGCACCACATTTCACAATGTGAAAGTGCAATACTCTAACAGACATGAGCTCACAACCTTTAGCTTGTGGTGTGCTGTCTCTTCGCTGTCATATCCCACTGCAGTCTTTGCGCTCGAGGGATTTAAAATCTCATATGATTCTTCTCATGTTTGTGGTCTGCACTTTTTGTCTCATGTTTAAAAAAATTTTTAAGACTGAAAAATCCTGTGGTGTGTGGCGGATTTTAGTATCAAAATGGGAGCGCTATGTGCCGTCTGTGTCTAATTATAAAGTGTTATTTTACTCCGCGAACCAGGAAGTAATGCTGCTGCGCTGTTAGCATGCTTATCGTGGTTAGCATTATCCTGATGACAAAACTCCCTTCTGGCTTCTGAAAGTTGGAAACAAGTGCTTATAAACTCATCGAGGTGAATGATTAGGATGCTCAGAATGCATAGTAAGTGAGGAATAACTTTGGACCAATGCGAAAATGAAACAAGCGTAATCCCTCATTCATCCAGGAGTGGTTTAAATTGTGAAAGTTTAAAATGAACTAGTTCTATTTTTCTAAAGTTTTAAGGCAGTAATGATCAGATATACAGGAACTTGAAAAGAAAGGGGCAAATTTAGCTACGTTAACAGTGTTCATCCTCTGACCTTCTCCCAACAGTACATGATTTTCTTGTGTCCTTGAGCAAAACACTTACTCACCTTGCCTCTAGTGTGTACACGCATTTATGAATGGCTCAATAAAGTTAGGAGTGACCAAAGGTGGTACAGAAAAGCTAGAGGAATGTGATCAAATGTTCTTCATCCAAATGCTCTGGACTTTTTTTTTTTTAAACATTTTAAAAGCTAAAGTAAAATACACAAATAAAATGTTGTCTACGAGAAAATGGAGCAAAATTTTCCATTGTCTAGTGGTAAATATAAAGTGAGGAACAACGATCGTGAGGAAAGCAATATCTTTACAACAAACTAATTATCAAATCTATATTGGTGAAGGTGAAGCAAATGCCAGACTATCATCGCCATGGAGACGAGCATGTGGTGGACCGTTGACCAGAACATTACATAGCGTACTTTAAAGAATCGATTAAAAGTTCGTACATAGTTTGAAGATGACTGAAAAGTGAAAAGCATTGATGAGATTACTGTATGGGGCAGTTATTTCTCCATACAGTACTGTCTTTGATACCTATATAACACCATGGATGCGTCACTGACTGAGTCTTGTCCTCTTTGGCCAGAAGTTCACAGCTGCAATACATTCCCAAGGTCTATGTTTATAATAGTTATGCAACAAACAAAAGCTGTATGTTTTTTCTCCATATCTGTATGCTTTTATTCCATTCTGCAGAGGCTAAGTGGATGACCTCTTCACGCAACCACAAGGTCACCAGTTAGACTCCTGGACCACGTAGTGTTTTCCAGTATAGAGGATATATGTTCTGAATGTGTCCGCGTAGGTTCCCCCCATCTTCAGAAAAGTTCAACAAATTACATAAAGTTCCCAATAGTACGAAGAAAGAGTACCCAAATACTCACCCCAAAAATAACTGTTCCATGTATCATGTATTGAACAATAAATTCATATAGTATTTACTGTTACAGGCCTATGCGTAGTAAGATAATGCTCTGGTTAGGTACTTGTCCAGTCCCAGACTAGAGCTTTCGTTAGCAAAATCTGTCTATGTAATTCCTCAGTTGTTCTCTGTATATATAAGTCGCAGAGAAGTATAAGTCGCACCAAAAAATGCATAATAATGAAGAAAAAAAACATATATTTCACATATAAATTGCATCTGAGTATCAGTCACACCCCGGTAATAGAAAAAGTCAGTTCTGTCAACTGGACAAAACAGTGTTTTTTGAGTGAAGACATTTGGACGCTCATCCAAGCCACTTCTTCAGTTCTGGTCAGATTACTGCTAGACACTGCCTTATATCTGTCTGAAGCAGTGACGTGCAGTGAGGTTCGTGGCTGGTGAGGCACTGATGTCGTCACAATCAGATTTACAAACATATAAACCAGGTGTCGGTACATTTGGCACCGGGTCAGTTTCTCTCCCAGTGACTTGGGACCAGAATAAAACATAATTTAAAAATAAAAGTTCTGAAGTCCGTATGAAATAGCTCTAATAGTATGAAATAAAAAGCAAGCTGGTTTTGTATTGTTTTCTAATCCTTATTCTGGTTCCCCAATTTTCAGTGGATTGAAGTCATTAAATTTCTTACCATTTCGTACCACTCTGTTTGAAAAGAGCGAGTCTTTCATCCCGTAGTCCGGAGCAAACCATTTAGCTCCTTTAGCGTTGGTCTTCCTTTAATTATAACCTCCTGCTTCGACCGAAAGTCCAGTTTAGAAAGGTTCTTGAGCTTTAATATGTAATCTTCCTCCATTTAAATAGTAGGGCCAGACAAGAAGAAAAAAGTGAACAGATAAAACAGCTAAACTAGATTTGCTAACTCCAAATTGTATCTTGCTATCACTATTCTGCAGGAGTTGCAAGAATCCCTGGGCTCACGAGTGCCCCCTACCATGAGGCCAGGTAACTGCGTGCCTCACCCGGCGCCTTTTCACAGCCGCTTAAAGCAGTAGCGTCACTGCTGAGCTACAGCACAGTCAGTCCATGTGAGGCACGGACGGCCGGTGCCTCTCTGCGCGTCTCTTCTCAGTATTTCAACAGTAAATGTAAAAATTCAGCAATTTTGAATTTTAAAAAATAAAATAAAGATTGCAAAGTTAAATAGAAAATAACTTTATAGTACAAATCATTGGATGAATATAACCATTTCATTTATTTTTTTTTGTGTTGAACTGCACATCACTGATCTGAAGGGAGGAGCTAACTACACTGAAATTAACGCACCTGTTTGCAAAATCTGTTATCCATGTTTGTGTACCAGCATGCAAAATATCCACAGAAATGCATTAGCCTAAACACTATAAAAACTCACAGTAAGAATGCATGTATTTCAAGATTTATTCCTAAAATTGAACACATTTAAGACATGGGTTTAATTCCCAATAGTGTTTTCCAGGCAAAAATCTCCAGACAAGCAGGTAGTCTACTCCCCAACCGGAAACCTTTCATTGTGCACCATCACCGTGGCTGCGTCAGAGCCACTATGAAATGTATTATGCAATGTAACCTACTTTTCCCGATACTATGAGATCAGAAGTTGACCCCACTAACCCGAACGCAGAGAGAGGGCCAAGACAGACACGCTATAGAAGGAACGAATTCAGCCGTTCCCACAAGTATCAAGCTATTTATCTTTCTTAAGCCTTAGTTTGGCAGCGAATCAAGGGCTCGTGTTGTTGCCAGTGAACTTGACAACCCGATAACATGAAAAGAATAGAAAGCTGCGGTTTTTTTTTTCTTAATATTCTGGAAGCCTTGCTAATTGAAGCTAAAGCGTGCGATTTGAGCGGTACCACTTTGAACTTTCGCCTTGGTGCCGAGCTATTTTTGTCGCCGCTCTGTTGCCCACACAGCACATGGCAGCGCTGGTGTTGGGAGCTTTCATGCATTCTCACCAGTACACTCACTTTGTATCTGGGCTTTTGTTTTGCAGCTAAATCAATACATTTTTTCTTCCCATTTAAAAACAAGAGCGAGACCCGTAATCCAATCAGAGCTGTCAAAGTCACAGCGAAGACGTTCTATGGCCTCAAACTACGATTATTGAATTTGAGACGGGCGGGGGGAGAAAACATGGAGATAATCCTAGTTATCGCAACCTGAACCAGAGCTGTAAATGTGAAACCAGCCAGGTGGAGCTTAACGGGCATGTACTTGATTTTTTCCCCTGCATTTGAGCAAAAATGCAGCTCTTGAGGTCAAATAATGTTTCCTGCATACTGTCTGGATCTAATAAAGTGGGTTTTGTTGTCAGATAATCAGGAAGTGCACGGTTAGCACGCTGAGTTTTGTGGTAAAACTCCACTCCGGCCTCTGAAAGTTGCAAAAAGTGATTATCAACGTTTTTAAGATGGTGAAAATCAGGTACAATGACGTGAATAAGTAGCCTTTAGCGTATTTTGTTTTTAACACTGTGTTGCGTCGATGTTTGCCAAATCTTCAGAGCGTATATGTATATAAAGAGAAAGAAAGAGAGTCTGGTAAACAACAGACTGCCTCGCTTCACATTAAGGAGGTTTGGGTCAGGCAAAACTGTGGTGTTATTTTAAACCATGTATTACCAGATGCAGATGAGGTAAATAGTTTAGATAATACATAAATGTTGTCATGAAAGGAGAGCATGGTAAATGTGTAAGGAAAAAGGTCGCCTCTTCATGGCGGTGATAAGGAGGAGGTGGAGGAGCTGAGGAGGCTGACGGGACGGTGCTACGGCTGGGACACTTGTTGAGCTGAGGTAGGAGGAATTCAATTTTGTTTGTAAATGATGGGTGACCAATGAACTCCTTCGTTTCTAGAGTGTTTGTTTCTGGTTTGAGACTAAGACAGAGTGGTGACCAGACCGATTGTTACAGCCCCAGGCCTACAGTTCCTCTTACATCCATATACATCAAGTCCCTGCTGCTGATCCCTATTTCCCTGTGCAAGTTTTGAAGCGTCAGACCTCTCTTGCAATTGGAGGACAGGCCGGTATCTGATTGGATCCTCGGCCCCTTGTGCGATTGGTGCGACATCCCAGAGCGTGGGCACTCCTGGGTCTCCTCCACCTGTGGTACTCACTCTTTAAAAGGACCTGCCCCCTGCCACTCCTGGCTGCTGGGTTCTGCCAGGAACAGCATGCCACCTTTGTTCTGTGTGATTGTTGTAACTTGGACTTTGAAATTGAGACACTCACAGATCTTTGGTTAGTTCTGAGACTCGTTTGTTTTGTGCTATTGTAGCTGTATTTAAACTACACATAAAAACCTACTCCATTAAGAGCCTCTTTATATTCGTTTTTACTTTAATATTCCTTTTAAATAAATTATAACTTTAATTTAACAATTTTCCATCTTGTTTTGTTACTTCCCCTTTCTGTAGCTGAGCTGGGTCGTAACACCGATGTCAATCTATATAAAAATACAGAGATATCATTCAGGACTTCCCAGATTTTGATGCGTTAAGATCAACTTTTATGAGGTTTTAACAATGTTATTATGGCGTTCTCCAATCATTAGCTTACTAGAGTTGCATTTCAATTGTGTCACGCATGTAACCCTGTATTGTGCTGCATGTGAGGCTTGAATACTGTCCAAATTTCAGTTTTCCCCATCTCCGCCCACTGCCCTGCACAACTATTCCAAATAGTCAGACACTGGGCCATATATGTAGGGTTCAACAATGTCACATAGCCATTTTTCAATCAATTACACTGATCTTTTAACTCCACTGGTGTTAAAACTACACTCCAAAATATCATACAGCTCTACACTGATGTTTAGAGTCATAAATAACACACAAAACACTGAATAATGCTATATTAACACTGCTATATTCCATATTACACTGAACTGCTGTGTAAGTTTGACGGTTATTTTCTGAATAAAAGATCTAGTCCAAAACTTTTGCTAATTATTAAGTGGCGTGGACTACAAACATACAATACAAAATACTGATAGGTCATTAAAGTTTGTTCTGAGATAAGTAACATCGCTGAAAACCTCTATCGCTCTGATCTTCGGCGCGGCGTGGAGCACAAACACGGCCAGGTAACACATCAGAAACAGTCCTTTTATAGAATCCCAGTTTTGATGCGTGCTGCTCCAGTGTCTTTCAAACCGCTCGTCCGTATATCACTGTGTAAAAAAAAAAAAATGAGTTGGGAGTCCACCACGGCTCCGGCTAATCAGGTCCCCCTGCCTCTCCTCCGACCCCCGCACGCCGCATCCCTTCCAGCCAACGCCGCTCCTTATCTCCCCTCAATTAACATCATATGAGAACCGACGGCATTATCTGAACCGGGCAGAGCCAAAAGAAGGGGGTCCTCCGAGGAGACGCGGCCCCGGCGAGGGAGGGAGGGATGGGGTGGGGAGGGAGGGGAGGATGAGGCTGGACACGAGGCTCCAATCCGCCGTCCTAATTAAAGGAGAGTCGGACAAGACGGGCAAGCGAAGAGAGGAGAGAAACAAACAGAAAACAAGACGGTACAGTAGGAGAGGTGTTAGCCGCAGACAGAAATAGCACACACGGAGAATTCAAATTTGGATATCAGCCTGCATGGTGACAGGATGTTTTGTTTTCAGCTGAGAAAATTAAATCTCCTAAATACCTGCAGCCTTTGCTATTTGCTCATTTAAACCCGGGATTAATGTTGATCGTTGAGGCTGTTTTATCATATTCATTGAGAAAAAAAAACCTAAATAAGAAGGCATGGTGAGCTAATCCTTCAGCTAGGTATTCCCGAGCAACATCCCGGTTTACGATCTGAAATACCGTTCCCAGGAGCAGCCCTTTGGTCATCCGCCGCTTTGGACTTTGTTTCAAAAGATTCTTTCTCGATTTGAAGGGACTGATGTAGCCACGGTCCTTTCTACTGATGTGACGTTTGCGAAAGAATCGGTTTAAAAGGCCCGTGTTACGCTATTTTCTGATCTACGTTATAATATAATAAATGTTTCCTCATCACAAACAGCCCCGGAGTTGTATTTTGGTTCATTCACACATTTTTAACACAAATCCTGCATGTTTAGGGCTGAGTTCTTCTCTCAAACAGAAAACACTCTGCTCCACCTTGTGATGTCATCATGTGGTAAAACAGGAAGTAAAAAACTCCATATACCTTCACTAGAATCATTTGGATACTCTCCGAATGATACTCTCTCTTGCCGATCTCAATTGAACAAAAGCTAAAAAGGCGCTGTTAACTTGAAAATGACCACTTCATGACATCACAAGGTGGAACAGAGCATTTTGAGCTTTAGAGATGTCGACTAATAATGCAGGGTTATTCAAATGTGTGAATGAAACCAAACACAACAAGGGAACAGCATTATAACATGTCTTAAACCTCACAAGAGTAAATTTTGTGAAATATAGGACCTTTACTGTGAATGGTTGGAACTACTCAGGCTGAACCAACACAACAAGCAGCACAGAAGCCGAGGAGGTAATGAGTGAGAACTTTTTGCACATAAAACATATTTGGTATCATAATAACAATTAGATATTCAATTCTTATTATTGTAGTGCAATGTTTCATGTAGATTATGCAGAATTTCAGGGTAACTCTCAGTTTGAACCATTTTAAACAGATCTGAGCCTTTGTCATTTCTCTCTGTGATTAGTTTGCTGTTAAAATGAGTTCTCACTTTGGTTTCATGAAAATAAATATAAAAAGAGTCTCTCAGTCTTCTAAACGGCTCTTTGAAATAAACTGATCCAAAATATTCAGATCCCATAAAGAGCTGAAAGCCCCATCACTAGCTCTTTGCTAAAACATGAAAAGCAAATGGCAAGCTAGTGAGCGTTAGCATGCGTGTTTGTTGTTAGGTTTACTGAAATAGTAAAAGTTAAATCTGTTAACTGGACAAAAAGTTGCAGGAGTGAAGACGTTTTGCTGCTCATCCAAGGCACTTCTTCAGTTCTGGACACACTTTGTTTTCTTTGTTCTCTTTGTTTGCTTTGGGTCTGGGAATGGAGTTATAAATCAGAGGTAAATGATGTCTAAGGCCTCCATTACTGTTTAAGGAATGATTGTCTTTTCTAACCAAAATTGCTTCTTTAACCCCCCTCTCAAACCATTACTTTTCTCTGGCTAAGATCTGAACCTCACTATCTTCAAAGGAGTGATTGGTGTCTTTGAGATGGAGATGTACAGCAGACTGGGGTCCAGAGGAGCTCTCACGCCGATTTTGGTACATCCTCTTATGGAGTAGCTGTTTAGTTTCTCCAGTGTAACGCTCACTGCACTCTTCACTACACTGAATGGAATAGACCACATTACTTTATTGGGTAACACTTTATAATAACTACACCCTATTTAGCCTTAATAAAGCATGAACAAACACTTAATTAATAATTATTCATGCTTAATAACTACTTAATTACAACCTTAATAAACACTTAATTAGCTATTATTTGACTTGTGTTGGGTACAGTTACTCATACTTAATTCACACTTAGTTAATCCTTAACTAACCATTTGTGTGTGTATTTGTAAATGCATATTTACGTATTAACTCAAACACTTGTTAATGATTAGTTAGCTATGAGAGAATGATTTACTAATCCTGCAATGCAATGATAATTCAGACAGCTATTACTGGTTAAGTCTTTTTGAGAGCTTTTCTAAAGTGAAGACTAATTATGCTTTATTAAGCAAATTCCAGAGAAATAACAGAATTTTCACAATATTTAGGCCTGGAATAATGATTAAGAAATGTCTGAATAACACCATTAGTTCATGATTAGTTCAACCAGTAACTAATACCTTTTTGTAAACCCTTCTAAAGTGAAGACTATTTTAACTTAATTAAGTATTTGTTCATGCTTTATTAAGGCTAAATAGGGTGTAGTTATTTTAAAACGCTACCCTTTATTTATGGCTCGAGGTTTTGTCCTTTGGGTGAATCAGTTTCTGTCTTAAAGTGTTACTAGGTTTAGCAAGATGTCAAAACTCTGGCAGTTGTAAAAAAGCACTTATAAACTCATCGAGGTGAATAATTAGGACGCTCAGAATGCATAAGATAAGTGTGGAGAAACTTCGGACCACTGCAAACCGTTCACTTTTTTAGGACGGTTTATTAACTAAGAGGTCCCAATGAGCAACACCAATCAAACACACTGAACTAATTTCCCATCACCACTTTACTACTTCAATTTCATTATCATTGCAGAGCGTGCTAGCATTAGCTCCACTCAGCTCCGGTCTCTAGCAGTATTTTTTGCCCGTGTGCCTGTGTGTATTAATCAAAGTGGAGTGACAGTGGCTCGGTGATGCAGATACTCGTGAATATCGAGCCATGTTGTGTCATGACACGGAGTAAATCTCATCAACTTCTCGGAGTTCAGCCATCTTCCTCTGGATCTAATAATGCTAATGATGCTACGTGCTGTAATGCCAGGGAGAGGGGGGGGGGGGGAACAGGAGTTGTGCCCAGAGTTTGAACTGTCAGGCTCATGTTATAATGGCTCATGTACTGTAGGCCTATACTGGGGGTTTATATAATTGAATTACTCTGTGTAGTCTGCAGTACTGAAAATGAATTTTACATGGGCACATACTTGGATTTCAGTCCACGCCTGCACCAAAGTATGTAACAGTATTACTCAGGACTTTTTAAATATAATAATACCATTTTATTTCCACGTAACTTAAAGGTATGGACTGTAAAAACATCATGTATTGGACTTGCATATTGCATTTTACTGCTAATGTTAATGATGAACTGTTAGTCTTATTATGTAATTGTAATGAAATGTGTATTTTAATGTGTGTTCACCTGCACAGGGACTGCACATGGATAGAAGCAGTAGCCAAATCTGGTAAAAATCATCTTTTCTTTTGTAAGATTAATGAATTTGTACGTGGGCCCTGACAAATAAAGAATAAATAAAGAAAGAAATCTCTCATTGATAAATTTATTATACATTTTTTTGCTTTACAATATACTTATAATGCCACAGCGTCACTCTCATTGACTACATTTTTTATAATTTTTAGCAGTCAACAGGACAAAGGTTTTAGAGAGAAGACTTTTCGCTGCTCATCCAATCGGCTTCTTCAGTTCTTATATCGATCTGAAGGTAGGAGCTAGCTACGCCGACACTAACACACCTATTCGTTTGCAATTTGTTTTTGTTAGCTACGCCTCCTGAGCTGCGCCTGAGTCATATTTTGCATAATCGTTCAGGCCCCTGACGAATGCTGTCACACCTGTTAGGATACCGGCTATCACTACTGTTCTCCTTGTTTTGATTTACGTCTGAGGATGGAGTTTATAATGTCTTCACTCTAAAACCTTTGTCCGGTTGACAGAATTGAATTTTCTCTCGCTATGGATCATACCTGGACGACTGAGGGATTACACAGACTTATTTTAGTAGCGACCAAATTCATTCTCCTGCTGTATTTACCCAACCACACCAGTGACAATAATATTTTGCCTGTCACATTCCATTAAACATTACAGGCATATAGAATGTTCTGATGTCATCTGAAACCAACCAACTCATCTCATCGTTTTTATATTGCTTTTCCTTGTAGTATGTTAGTCATGGCTCCCTCACTCTCATGAAACCATTCCAGGGCCCATTATCCCATCACAGTTGCCCTTTCTGTCCTTGCACGATAAACATGGAGCAGGATTGGGTGCTAGCTAACCGCGACGTTAGTTCGAGGTTCGACTCCACACTATTACGAGTCTTCCATTAGGGTTGGGTCTGTTACGTGCCAATGTGGCTGTTCACAATCAACAAGCCTGGGTCATGGACACTTTGTATTTTTTCTATTGCTTTAAAAGGTGAATAAAGTCATCTACGTCACATACTTCACTATAATTGGTTTGGCAAAGCTTAAAGAAAATGTGGATTGAGGTTTAAGACTACAGTTTTGCACTTTAATTGATGAGGTTTTGTATAAAAGATCTAGAGGTGTAGTTTGAGAAGTATTTTTTAAGGTCTAACATCATGCAAACCTGACTCTAAGCCATGTTACAATGCTTGAATTGTGTTTTGTTTCATTCACATGTTTGAGTAACACTTTATTATTAGCCTGTCTACATCTCCAAAGCTCAAAATACTCTGTTCCACCTTGTGATGTCATAAAGGTGGTAGTTTGCAAGTTAACAGCTCCTTTTTACCTTTTGTTCAGTACAGATTGGCAATTCCAGGGCTGAAATTATCCAAATGATTCTAGTGAAGGTGTATGGAGTGGAGCACTTCCTGTACTACCACGTGACATCACAAGGTGGAACAGAGTGTTTTCTGTTTGAGAGAAGAACTCAGCCTAAATCTGCAAAGTTTATGAGTTAAAAAAAACATGTGTGAATGAAACAAAACGCAACTTTAGGTATGTTTTTTGACGAGAAAACAACATTATAGCATAGATCAGAAACTAGCGTAACGTGAGCTCTTTAATGTCTACTTCTTTGTACTTTAACTTAAAGCTAGAAAAATACTAAACTAAAGTAAAAGCGTGTATATGTTTAAATTCTGGTTGCTGTACTGTCCATTTGGTTGTAATATTCCACTTTACGTCCTTAAACATCTCCATAGAGAATGTTTGAAGATCGGTTTTAACTTTATTTCCCCATGGAATCCTGCAGGTGACGTTCCACCACCAGAACGTTACATATTGTGTCTTTAAGTGCAGTCCTAGCAGCAGTACATTGAGTATATTTATAGCCGTGCAACTGCAGTTTACTTAAGTACACATTTTCAGCACACTTTCCGCCACTTTGCACCACCGGCTCCTGGTTGCGCACGATCGCGGCTCCTCCATTCACCTGTCAGACGGGTGCAGCCCTGGCTCTGTGCTGTGAAAAGGGCAGAGGATAAAACTCCATCATTGGGACAAATAGCTGCTCCCGCCTCCATTTATCAAACTCCCGTGGCCCCTCCCTCTGCGACCGCGGCGTTTTATTTTTACTCTCGATATTTGTAACGCCTAATGGGATCTCGCGTTTGAACCAGTCGCTAAATGAGGACGAAGTACATCTATAGTGGGATTAAAATGGGCCACGGAGCAGGGCATGTGTTAGTTTAGCTTACATCGCAATATTTACTGTTTAAATGGTGCATGGTCTGAACCACCTAAGACATTAATCTGGCTGAAGGACTTACTATACTATTTAAAACGAGAAAAAATTGAACTTGAAGGCCCCTATTAAACCATCTTATCTTAAAAGGACTACAACCCTTGGCATAGAGTGGTTATGCCAATCATCAATCTTCAAATCTTGCAAATCAAGACCAGTCCAATGATTCTGAAACTCTGATGAAAATTCAATGGGTAAAAAAAGGAAGAAAAAAAGAAAGTTTTTTTTTTTTTTTTTTTTTTTGCACTTAAAGGGCCCATATTATACTATTTTTCTATCTATTATAATGTTGTTTCCTCATCACAAACATACTTGAAGTTGTGTTTTGTTTCATTCACATGTTTAACACACAAATCTTGCAAACTGAAAACACTCTGCTCCACCTTGTGATGTCATCATGTGATAATACAGGAAGTGCTCCACTGTGTTTTTAAACTCCATACACCTTCATTAGAATCATTTGGATACTTTCAGGCCTGAAACTAAAAACAAAAAGTGAAAGGTACAGTAGCTGTCAACTTGAAAACTACCACTTCATGACATCACAAGGTGGAACAGAGCATTTTGAGCTTTGGAGATGTCGACAGGCGGTTAATAAAGGATTACTCAAACATGTGAATGAGAAAAAAAACACAACTTTGAGGAGGTATCAGCATTCTAAAATGGTTTAAATCTGACAAGACTCAATTTTGCATAATACAGGGTCTTTAAAGATGGGGTATTATGCAAAATCGAAAAGGTTTTAGACATTATCGATACATGCATACATACATACATCTCTCCCGGGCCCTATTCAAACTGTTGCTCCACCCACAAGCCTACATCACCCATGCTCTTACACGACAATCCTCCATAAATATACAAAAACATACAAAACTGTACACAGCAACTCGACAAACCTGATGTAATGTGCAGTAATTTCATTAGCGGGACGCACAGTGATATCGCTCTGAAGGAAGAGTGACTTAGCACAAAGAACAAACAGGGGGGAGACTCAAGAACGTCAAAAGTGAAACTTATAAAACATGTTCATACATTGCTTTCGGTGAATACAGATTTTCAAAACAATAAAATGTAACGCAGTGATGCAAATATGTTATGTGTTAGCAGTTAATACCCCATAGAAGCAATACTCCATCTTTAATTAACTGAAAAGATCGGAGATTGCTGTAAAGTTTATGGTTTATGATTAAATCCATGTGAAGCCTCATGCCACATCACATGACACGTTTTACTAGTCCTCCTCTCTCCACATACAGACTGACAGTATAGATTTTATAGGAATCCTTCAGCATTCAACAACAAGGTGACCCGGGCTCCACACAGCCTTGTTATCCCGTTCTTCAAATACAGTTCGGGATATGTTTTATTGACCAAAACTTCAAAGGCACACAAGGGCAATTGGTTTTCAGCTCGGCCACATGAACAAGCTTTTATCATTTCATCCAATACCATCGCACTTCAGGCCGACGGCTCGGGACTCCTATTTTGGCACAAATCTTCAAGGATCTGTTGTGAAAAATGCGTACCACTCAAAATGTTGAAAATGGTTGGGTTTGGTTGGTAGTTACAGGGTCTTAGGTCTCACAAACCCATTGGCTCATCACTAGTATTGGCATTTTTTTGGGGCATGAGTAAAGTTTTAGAGCAGCTTTTCTCCAGGCACAAAGAAAAGAGACGCTCATGAAGGCAATCAGATGGAATTAGATGCAAACGGTGCCCAACAGTCAGATTTTGCCACAAATGCTTCTTTTACAATGTACGCTATGGGGAAACTGCATTTACTTAGTTGGGCTACTCAAACATATGATGCAACTCAAAAACATGGTATGAAAACAATAAATGGACATCGCTAACGTGCTAGCAAATAAGAAGTGAGCATGGGCGCTCTTCTGGTTCCATAGACTGTGGCTCCAACTCACTTTCTGTTGAAAAAACCCTCCCGTCATTTTAGTCTTAACATGTTATCGACAGCGTTGCTAAGCGCCCGCTCCCTGCTAAACCGACGGTGCGGGCGGGAAGGGGCGTTGCTCTCAACAGCCTCGCTCCGGATTGGCTCTTTAGTTGCTATGATGCTCACGGTCGGAATTCCAAATAGGGGACTCAGCTCCAAATTTGTCCCTGATGTCACACTCACTTTGTCCATGTCTTTATACAGTCTATGGATGCAGTGTAACATGTCTGCAGTTCAAATTAGAGTTTTAATGATGCCTTACACTTGTAATGCACTTTACAGACTTGTCAAAGCCTCTCAAAGCGCTACACTATAGTCATTATTCATTCACTTCCACACTTGCTGATGGTGAGCTACTCGGCCCCTCTAACCACCACCAATAATTCACGCACACACCACTTTCACACTAGGCAATGTGGGTGAAGTGTCTTGCCTAAGGACGCAACGACAGAACTTGGTCCGAGCTGGACTCTGACCTTCAGGTTGGGGGAAGGCTCTGAGACACTGTGGTTAGAGAGTTGGTCTAATCACAGTGGTTAGATCAACGCTGATACTGTATGTCCTTTGCACTTTGCAGACTCTACAAGGACCGACCCAGGATTCAAACTGGTCTAAACCACTAAAACTGGAGTGAAGCTTGATCAGAAAATTTTGTAACACTATAATAACTACACTATTTACAGCCTTTACTAAAGCATGAGCAAACACTTCATCTATAAGGCACAACCGTTTATTCAGAATTAGTGCACTTAGTAACTACTTAATTAAGGGATTAGGGTATTAAAGGTGGTGCATTATGGTTGAAGGTTTGCTATCCGCTTGTCTCCATGGTGATGTCAACTCATCCATCTAGCTTTTATTCAATTGCAGATAACAGTTTATATAATTACTTGACCTGGCCATGTCACCTGCATGTCTTTATGGATACACATATACGACCGCTCAACCAATGATGTTCATGTCGAGAGCGGGATCGTACCACCAACCTCCCAATAAATGGACCAACACATTTTTTTCATGCATTTTAATGGGGTAGTACCCAGACATTCCTATGCCAATCTTGTCCCCGACCACGTCTTTCTAGTCTAGATCTATTTCCTTCCACTTCTCAGATCTTACAATGTGAAAACCCTATAGAACTGTAACATCCACCGCTCCGCCATTGTGCGCTGTGTATGAAAAATGATTTATAGCTTTGCTGGTGACACGTGGCGACGGCGTTACCGTGGCGAGCAGATAAACACGATCAGAGACGCCAAAGAGTCACCCCGTACATTTGGCTGATGGCGGCTGACGTTGACGAGCGCCTGTGTGTTGCCAGATAATCCACAAACGCAGGCAAAACGAAGAGAGAACGGAGGGCTGGGGGGAACGTGACCCGGGGGTGGAAATGAAAATGTACTGGGTTTGTTCAGATGAGAAGAAACGGAGGAGGAGAAGAAGAAAGAAACACATTGAAATACTTTGAGATAGATTGGGTTAATTTGAAAGAGTTTTCGATTTCTGAAACCAGTACAAAAATGAATAAAATACATGAAGGAGAAAAACAAAAAATCTAAATATATAAAAAGTGCACTGTCTAACTTTTCAGGTGCAGGTTCTGCTTGTCTCCATGGAGATGTTATTGCTTTACCTGGAATGTTCCACTGTGTAAAATATTCTGCATTTATTTCAAGGCAAACATAAAATACCTTGGATTGCATGCATTCTGACTAGAAAGCAGCATTGGCTCTCACTTTGTGGAGTCACCTGTTTGTCTCCATAACGATGGTTAAATTTAATGCCATACTCTGGAACATTTCAAGGAACCAAGTTGGTGGTGAATTGCAACGAACCTAAGTATTGCAAACGAATCAAAGAACAAGGGCGACAGTAGCTCAGTTGGTAGTTTGTCCATAGATCCGAAAGTTGGTGGTTCAACATAAAACCACCACTGACCCATAAGTTGGTGGTGCAATTCCAGCTCCTACAGATGAATGCTGCCGCTGTGCCCTTGGGCAAGACACTTAACTGTCTGCGCACATTGGTCTATGACTGTGTGTGTGTGAATAGGTGAGTGGCTCCTTGATGCCTTGAAGGTGGAAAAGTGCTATATAAAAACGTGACCAGTTACCATTTGATCAAACGATATAAACTATACGTCTTTCCAGTCGACCAGCACACATTTTAACCACCAACAGAAACAAAATGTCTTGAATAAAACAAAAAAAAGAAATTGAAACCAGTAAATTTATCATAAAACCTGTAATAATCGTATGTAAACTACTTAAGATAACCCAAAATTAAGGCATTTAAACTAATGCATATGTTCGCATTTTACAGTGTTTCTAGGATGTTATTTTTTCAAGGGAAAATTATGTATTATGTTTACATAAGAGAGACGTGGGTACTCGAGCTGAGAGGGATTTAATCAAAGTACAATTAGAATCAACATTATTTATTTAAAGCACTTCACTGTTCAGACAACACTGTTACTTCATGGTCACCGTATGGCTCGGGAAAAATGAGCTGCAAATTAATTCTATTTTTTTTTTCCAGTTCCTTTATATCACGTCTCTCTTCAGTATTACCACTAGAGCATGTGTGTTTTAACAAAAGCACTACGGTCACATCTGAACCTAGGTTGCCAGAGCCTTAAGCTGCAGATAGGACACGCATAAAAGTTTATCTCATTTTTGCTGCCCCCCATTTGCATTAAATATTATTGGTCTATAGAATGTAGTGAGGTCATCTGAAACCCCAGGGCTGGGGTTTAGGTAACGACGATCTGAGAGAGTTCTTTTAGCCGTAAACCAACTGGATTTCAGCATTGAATCTGGCAACCCAAATGAGGCTCGTGTGAGGGTCATTTTGCTTTCTCATTGGCAAGGCAAGTTTATCTGTACAGCACAATTCGTACACAAAGTAATTCAAAGTGCTTTACAGAATAAGAAATACACTAAAATCACACAAATCCAAACACAAATAATCACAAATAATTAGCATAAAATTACTATTAAAACAGAAAAGTGCAGAATAAAACTCTTTCAGTCATATGCACAGCTAAATAGACTTGTTCTGAGCCTGGATTTAAACATTGTCAAAGTAGAGGCCTGTCTCACATCTTCAGGAAGTCTGTTCCAGGTTTTAGCTCCATAAAACTGAAACACCGATTCCCCATGTTTAGTCCCGACTCTGGGACCAGCAGGAGGCCGGTCCCTGAGGTCCACAGTGTGAGATGGTTCATGTGGCTCTAACATGTCGGAGATATACTTTGATTCTAGGCCATGGAGAGACTCGTTCACAGGCAGAGCTGCTTTAAAGTCTATTCTCTGATCCACAGGAGCCAGAGACCTGAGCACAGGACACATGTGTGAAGTACTTCTTGGAGCAGCAGAGTTCTGGATGTACTGCAGCTGCCTTAAGGCCCGTTTGGAGAGGCCAGTGAGCAGGACGTTACAGTAGTCTAACCTACTGGAGACAAATGCATGGATAAGTCTCTCTAAGTCTGGTTTGGACAGTAAACCTTTGATTTTTCTGATGTTTTTTAGATGGTAAAAAGCTGCAGATGTTATTGATTTGATGTGGTTGTTAAAGTTCAAGTCCGACTCCATTATTACCTCTTATTTTCTAGCTCGATTTGAAGGTTTTAGAGAAAGAGATTGGAGGTGACCGCTGACACTTTCTCTATGTTTCTGTGGGCCAAAGAGTCATCTCGAGAACCAAAAAACCAAATTATAACATCAACAACTTCGCCATCATGTCCAAAGTTTGTTCTAATTAAGATTAAACCAGCATTACAATCGTTATCAGTAAAAGTATTTGATTTGAAACTGTCTGCCTTGAATCTGGGGACACAGTTCAGTCACATTTGCGAAATTTTAAATCCAAATCTTACATACTTCTCCCTTTATAATACCTCTTTCATATTTTTCAAGGTAACACCGCTAAAATATAAATGCTGAGGTGTGCAGATGTCAAAATAAATCACATGAAAACGAACATTTGGAACTGAAAAGGTATCCGTGTCTCTAAATATACCGTTTTCACACAAACTAAACTAATGCATTCTGCTCTCACTTCTGATGCCGAGTTTTTTGCTCAAATTGCCTGCGCTTCATTGTGACCTTTATTACAGCAATCACACAAGCTGGATCTTTGAAGGCAACAACCAATAATACATTCACACACTCCACGCGTTTCAGCGGCTTTGCACCAATATGGGGCTGATTTTCAAAGTTTAATGTAGAAATGACACCAGCCGTGACAACCTCATCAATAATACAGTCTCATCACAACCACGCGCTGGCTTTAGCATAAACAACACTGAAACTGACAGTGAATACAGGACTATATCATTATGGTAATATGCAGCAATAATACCCACAATCCCTTATTGAGAGACAGGATAACCACACAGGGTGAACATGCAAAATCCACTTGGAGAAATCAGGAGTCTAACCCACAACCTCCTTACTGGACGACTTCAGGGAACTCTTCTGCAGGGCCAAAGCAGAACTAAACCAGGCCTAATCCAAGATCTGCGTAGGCCTGAAGGAAGATTTAAGCAGGACTAAAAAACTAGGATGTATGATTATAACAGGACCAAGACGGAACTAAACCCAGACAGCATTTACAGCAGAGCTATTTGGCAAAATCAACTTTTCAGAGGTTTTAACCATGATGTAGTTGTTTCACTTTCTCATTTACCCTCTCGATGTTGTATTTGGAGTAACTCGTGCATGTTTGAGCAATCTTTAACCTCCTAAGAACCGAGCTCTTGCTTGACATGCTTTATTAATTGTTATTTGGGATGTTTGGGACCTGATGAGAGCAAAAACAAAGGCTTATCTTTTTTTATATTATGTAGTTTCTGAGACAAATGATGTCCACATATGAGGACATTCGTTCTACGTTTGAAACATTTTGATAGAACATTTGAATAATGATTTGCAAAAACTATTAAGTGCATGAACATGGCAACATTTGTCCTGAGTGTAAAAACGAAATGAGAAACAACAAATGTGCCTCTTGGAAAAATGTGGCTCATGTGAAGTGCTGCTGATGGGTGCAGGAGACGTAAGACTTAAAAAAAAAAAAAAAAAATCCTGAACTTTAAAAAATATTCTAAATTGAACGTTTTTGCATTGTTGCTGTTCTTTTATGCTGTTCTAAAAATTTGCATTGTGGCCTAGACAACCCAAAATGTGTCGCCCACATATGAGGATGCCAGGTCCTAGGAGGCTAATCGCTTATTTTCCAGACCCCATGTTGCCGATCAACCTCTGTTCTTACTCCATTCTTCAGTTTCTTAATCAGTGATACACATAGGATTCGGCAGTGTCGCTTAATTTTGGTACAATTTTTTTTAAATCCATTACTCACTACTGTGATTTACAACTATCCACTGGAGGGGTCGACAGCCACACGGCTCTTTGTTGTGGTGACATTTACACTGATGTCAGGTCGCTTTGGGCACTGCAGTTTTATCCAGGATTAAACCAGGATTTAAGACTAAACCAGAACTAAAGCTGGTCTAAACAAGGGTTAACGGAAGCAAGGCCGCCAAACTGCGCCATCATTCTCATCACGAATCACAATTATAGGCCTGGTGTGTGAAGTGTCTTGCCTAAGGACACAACAACAGTATGCAATCGCCACTCCTGCCTCACTGTGTCACCAGGTATTCACAGGTATACTAAAAATACTAAACTAGGACCAAAGCAGGGCCAAACCACAGCTACCCAAGGGATGACAAAAGCAAAGCTACGAAATCGCGCCATCGGCCCCTCACAGACCGCAATTACAGATCAGGTGTGTAAAGTGTCTTGCCTAAGAACACCTGGAATTCACAGCGGTCTCCCATCCGAGTACTAACCAGGCCTGACCCCGGTTAGCTTCACAGATCAGACAAGATCGGGAATTGTCAAGGTTGCAAGGCTGCCAAATTGCGCCATCATTCTCATCACGAATCACAATTATAGGCCTGTTGTGTGAGGTGTCTTGCCTAAGGACCCAACAACAGTTTGCAATCGCCACTCCCGCCTCACTCTGTCACCAGGTCTTCCATCTTTGTACTAAAAAGACTAAACCAGGACCAAACCACAGCTGCCCAAGGGTTTACGAAAGCGAGGCTATGAAACCGCGCCATCGGCCTCTCGTAGACCGGGTGTGTGTAAAGTGTCTTGCCTAAGGACACAACAGCACCTGGTTTTCACGGCAGTCTCCCGTCCGATTGCCAACCAGGCCTGACCCCGGTTAGCTTCAGAGATCGGACAAGATCGGGAATTGTCATGGTTGTAAGATCGACAAATTGATCCAGACAAATATCCACATTCTTGGACTCATTTTCTTCGGTTCTATGGAGCGGCGGATAGGCCAATGACTGCGGGACGTCATGCACCTCCTACAGCCAGCTTGAGAGGGAGATATAGAACCTGTTGCAAATGAAAACAAACAGATTAATTGAAATTACTTGAGCGCTGGTTAAGTGCGATTCAGCTGTGCTTAAACACTTCCTGAATGGAGCCATAAGAGCCACTCGAGAAGCCGACCTCCATCAGCGTGATTACAGCGGCCCTCTCTGCAGCTCGGAGCCCGGGCCGCGCACAAAGAGGGGAAGGGAGCGATTCAAGGCAAGCTTATGGTGAGAATTATTCAACAAAACAAAATCAAAGCAAAAAGAAAAAATGGTGAGGTGTTGTTTCGATGAAATTTGAAGTGAAATTGATATGATTCATTTCACGGGTGGTTAATAATTTGTTACTTAATTATATGAACACAGTTTTTATATGTACGATTGTGTTTAATTTAAATGGCATATTTACTCATATTTATAGTTTTTCTCTCAAACAAAAAAAGACTCTATTCCACTTTCATACATCTTCGCTGGAATCATTTTGATCATTTCAGCCCTGGATTTACCAATCTCTACTGAACTACATGTAAAAAGTTGCTGTTAACTTGAGAACTACTGTTTCATGACATCACAAGGTGGAACAGAGCATTTTGAGCTTTGGAGATGTAGACAGACTAATAATAAAAAAAAGTGTTACTCAAACATGTGTAAATGAAACAAAACAGAACTCTGACTATGTTTTTGAGGAGGATTTTGTACAATATAGGACTTCTAAATATTATGGGTAAAACATGTTCGTCCAGTCAGATTTGATCATTTCAGTGAATCATGTGAAGCGAAGGAGTTCATTGGTCACTCATCATTTTGAACAACATCAAATTTTGTTCATAATCATCCCCCTATGATTTTTTATTCCTTTCTTTTTTCCCTGTTAGCAGCCATATTTGTGAGCACATGAGTCCCTGATTGGTTAATCCACCTGTCAATCACACCTATGTGAACTCGGGAAGATTCACCAGACTCACATCTTCATATAGTAATAGAGAAGTGTTTAATTTTAAACATGCTCTTGATATTGGCATTTGTATTTCATGTTTTAGAAATTAAAATCATATGGTTACGGTTTAAAAAAAAAAAAGCAAGGCCTCATTTCTAAGCAATTAGATTTATGTTAGAGCGCCACCTGCTGCCAATAGACATTAACCAAAAAATAACTAAAAGTTTTGGAAGTTTTCCTATTACAGTTTGAGGTCGACAGTAGCTCACTTGGTAGAGTGTTTGTCCTCTGTCCAAAGATTGATGGTTCGAACCCCGCTCTCAACATAATTGTCATTCGTGGAGCAGACAGATCAACTGACCCACAGGTTAGCGATGCGCTTCTCTGAATACTGTTGTTGTGTCCTTGGGCAAGACACTTAACCCTGCGAACACTGGTGTGTGAGTGGTTCCTTGGTATAAAACGCTTTGAGTGCCTTGAAAGTGGAAAAGAGCTATATTATAATGCGACTATTTACCATTGCAGCTTACCAAAATACAACCCCATGGAACAATATAGCACAGAAAGCTCAAAATGAAATGATTGTCTTTAATGTTCTTGGCAATGTTTTGAAATGGCTTGAAACAGTTATAAACGGTGTTAGTTTTTGTTTAAATCTAGAAAAAAAAAAAAAAAAAAAATGAGACTAGCTTGTTTGAGATAAAGTAGTTTGCACCTCTCCCATAGCGTCTCATTCCTTGCGCCCTCTGCCCGCCCCTCGCTCGGTCCTGTGTGAGTGAGAGCGTGCTCGCTGATGCTGTGGGCTGATATGGGACCCCTGTGTAGCCCGAGACAATGTACTCTGTCCCAGTTAAAACAAGCCCAGCTGTTCTCAGCACTTAAACAAGAACACGCAGCCTTTAACATTTACTCTGCACTATTTTAGATTTAATTAAACCTCCCAAATGATGCCACACTGACTCATGCTAAAATGACCTTTTAAATGTGCTACATTTTTACCTCATCAAAAATATACATGGAGTTATGTTTTACATCAGTGGCACGTTTGAGTAATTGTGCATGCTTACGTCGCTGTCTTCAGGAAAACAGTTATTTCACTCATCTATATCTCTTTCCTTAGCATCCAAAAACTGCTCCTCTGTGTTTTTAAAGGGGCATCATCACACTCTGTTACAGCTGCATTGTCCAGAATCGTATCTCTGTGCATTATTTATACAGGTTGATGTCAGTCTGGTCACTACTTCCTCCATAACGCCTCGAGCCAAACGCAACCGTCCAATCAGATTTGTTTATTTCAGTGACAGATTGGTCTATCTATCACCTCAGATTAAAAGTTTAGTGTTTCGCTCATTGATTCTGCAGAAATCCGCCATGTTTTTCAGTCCCCTGTGATATTTTTTTCCTCGTAAGCAGCCATATTTGCTTTGATACAAATCTACACCTCCGCCTCTCCAAAAACAGTTTTATAGGAACACGCTCTAGGCAAAGTGATTTCATAACGTATGTTGTTAATATGCAAAATACACATGGGTTTCAGTAAAGATGCATGTAGGCCTATTACAGTGGTCCCTCGTTTATCACTAGGGTTACGTTCTAAAAATAACCCGCTATAGGCGAAATCTGCGCAGTAGTCAGCTTTATTTTTTACAATTATTCCATATGTTTTGCGGATGTAAAACCCCTCACCACACACTTTATACACTTTTCTCACACAGGCATGAACATTTCCCCACATTTCTCTCTTGTTTAAACACTCTCAAAGTTCAAACCTTCATAGGAGCTTTTGTCGGTGCAGAACGTTTCATCGACATTGTGGGTTTTGTCGGGGGAGAAAACTTGCAAACATACAGCACTTCAGAGTCACACTGCGATCCAACATTTATGTAAATTTGTTTAAACACATTCTGTACTGTACAGGAGACACGGAGGAGACTGATGGACAATGGTCTACAGTCCCTCAGCCAATCAGGACGTAGAACACAATGGTCTACAGTCTCGTAGCCAATCAGGACGCAGAACACAATGATCTACAGTCTCTTAGCCAATCAGGACGTAGAACACAATGCACATTCATACGCTGTAAAAAAAAAACATGCAAAATTATACCAAAAAAATCAGTGAAACAGCGAGGAGGAACCGCAACTGTACTTGAATTTTCTGTGCTGAGGACTGGAGATTTTTTTATTTTTCTAAATTGTTTTTCAAATACAGTATTGCCCTAAATACAGTTTACTAAATTAATTTCATACATCACCATTCCATTTATAAGAGCAACAGTATGCACTGATAACTGCACGACACCACCTTCCATGGAAATATAACATTAAAACCATACTTCAGAACATTCTCCATGAAGATAGACACGTTTTATGCCATACTGTGGAGTATTATAGCTGCCCTCCTGCAAACGAGGTAAGAGTCAGGTTTGTGGAGATGCAAGCCCAGAACAAAAAAAAAAAAAATAATAATCTAAAGAAAACATGCTTTTCTTTTAGTATATTTGTAATTTCGATCATGTTATAACATTGTTCCATCATCAAAAACAGGCCTCAAGAGGTTTTAGACATCCTCCACGCATATATGAGTATTTTAGCGATGTCCCCTGAGCCCTATTCAAACGCTCCTTATGGTTAGCTGTAAGATTCTGTGCAATGCTCAGCCCACAAACCTACATCACCCATGCTCCCACACGACAATTCTACATAAATATACAAAAAACATGATACAAACTGTACACGGCAACTCGACAAACCTGATGTGATGTGCAGTAGTTTCATTAGCCGGATGCACGTCTAAACGATCTAAATATGTTATGTGTTTGCAGTTAATACCCCACAGAAGTAAAATGGCCCCTCTTTAAACGATATTTAAAATGGAGTAATATTAATTCACCCATTACACCCTGTATGTTTTGTCATTCCAGGCTAATTTCCGAATGCCTTTGAGCACTTCTGTTCCTTGTATCTTCATCCACCGAACTCACGCGGCGCTGTTGTGAAGCCTGTCCCTTCCATTAGACCCGACCACACTTATCTCCTCGTCAAATTAGTCGCTTAATCGTTGGCCTCCCCTGACGAACCTACTGGAAAAGCATGCTAGCTGGAGGGCCTGCGTGGAGATGGCACAAGCCTGCTTCATTATGATATGAATTTTTAAATAACCAAAGCGCTGCTGTCACTACTCGGGCTTTGAACCGGGGAGACGGGTGAAGTTGGCTTTGACATGTTTCCCCGTGAGCGAGTGAGCGAGCGCCGTGTTGTCGTGGTGACGCGGAGGGGGACTACGGAAGCCTGGAGGCCACACTGCGATTGGCCGACAGGGGATTGAACTGTCACTGGAAAAGCATGGATCTAATTACCGCACGGCTATGGTTCTGACTGGTTTAGTCCTGGTTAGGTATTGTTTAGTCCGGGTTTTACTCCTGGTTTAGTTCTGGTTTAGTCCTGGTTTAGTTCTGGTTTAGTCCTGGTTTAGTTCTGGTTTAGTCCTGGTTTAGTTTGGGTTTAGTCCTGGTTTAGTTCTGGTTTAGTCCTGGTTTAGTTGCGGTTTAGTTCTTGTTTTAGTCCTGGTTTAGTCCTGGTTTAGTTCTGGTTTAGTCCTGGTTTAGTTCTGGTTTAGTTCTGGTTTAGTTCTGGTTTAGTTCTGGTTTAGTCATGGTTTAGTCCTGGTTTAGTTCTGGTTTAGTGCTGGTTTAGTTCTGGTTTAGTCTTGATTTAGTCCTGGTTTAGTTCTGGTTTAGTCCTGGTTCAGTCCTGGTTAGGTTCTGTTTAGTCCTGGTTTAGTTCTGGTTTAGTCCTGGTTTAGTCCTGGTTTAGGTCTGGTATAGTCCTGGTTTAGTCCTGGTTTAGTTCTGGTTTAGTTCTGGTTTAGTCATGGTTTAGTCATGGTTTAGTCCTGGTTTAGTTCTGGTTTAGTTCTGGTTTAGTCTTGATTTAGTCCTGGTTTAGTTCTGGTTTAGTCCTGGTTCAGTCCTGGTTAGGTTCTGTTTAGTCCTGGTTTAGTTCTGGTTTAGTCTTGATTTAGTCCTGGTTTAGTTCTGGTTTAGTCCTGGTTCAGTCCTGGTTAGGTTCTGTTTAGTCCTGGTTTAGTTCTGGTTTAGTCCTGGTTTAGTCCTGGTTTAGTCCTGGTTTAGTCCTGGTTTAGTCCTGCTTTAGTCTTGGTTTAGTCCTGGTTTAGTTCTGGTTTAATCTTGTTTATTCCTGGTTTAGTTCTTTAGTAATGTGTTCTTCAGGTTAGCCCTTCATCCTGGTTTAGTCTTGGTTTAGTCCTGGTTTAGTTCTTTAGTAATGCGTTGTTCAGGTTAGCCCTTCGTCCTGGTTTAGTCTTGGTATTGTCCTCTTTAAACCAGCTTTAGTCCTGATTTAGTCATGGAAGTGTCCTAAATCCTTCTTTAGCCCTAGTTAAGTCTTAAATCCTGGTTTAGTAATGTTTTACTACCACTCATACATTCACACACACATTCACACACCAGTGTACACAGATACTGTGGCTGAGGTGGGCTAAGTGTCTTGCCCAAGGACACAACAACACCATTCATCTGTGGGAGCTGGAATTGCATCGCCGACCTGTGGGTCAGCGACGTCAATAGACGATTGAGACGTTGAGAGTGGGATTCAAACCGTCAGCCTTCAGGTCAGTGGATCTGACACTCTGACAAACCAAACACGCTACTGTCGCTCAGTCTAATGCTGTTTTAGTCCAAAATGTTGTGTAGTAATGTTTAGACCAGATTTAATCCTGGTTAGTCCTACTTTAGAACTAGTTTAGTCCTTTATTTACTAATTTAAATCCTGGTTTGGTTTTGGTTTAGTCCCGTGGTTGAAGATAATAAAGTACATAGAATGAAGTACTGTACTGAAGTAGAATTTTTTGGTATCTGTACATTACTGAAATACATTTTACAGTGCATACTTTTTACTTCACTACATGTGAAAGCAGGTATCTGTACTTTCTACTCCACTACATTTTTTTAACTGGACTGAAAAGTAAAAAAGTGCTTTTCATATGATTTGAGGAGTTATTTTTTTTTACCATATTTGTGGTAACATTTTGACTAAAGTTTTCAAGTTCTAGCTTCAGCTTTGAGCTCGAAAACAAAAAGAAATACATGCAATTAATGAGAAAAATTGAGAAATGTATTCATACTGTTACTGTTGCCCAAAATATGCATCATTTTTTAAACTACACTACATTAACACTAACAAATTAACACTTTTTAAAGTACATTTTTAAATATTTTGACATTTTTCATGTGATACGTTTATTTCTACTCGAGTATCTGTACCTTTATTTAAGTTACAAAACTGAGTACTCCATACACCACTGGTTTAACCCGACATTATCCCTGCCCTTCTGAATAAACTCCATGTGTCTTTCTCATTCAGAATATGTACTTTGATATACTTCATAAAAAAACTAAAAAAAACCACTGTAAAAATCCCAGTGTCTTCCCTCACATCTAATCTGTGCTCCATTAGCCTCGTGTCGGCTCTATCTAAAGCCGCTCGTGATGAATGACAAAGGAAATAGAAAAATCAACACTCCAGATTCACAAATGTCTTTTCATTTTGGGCGCATCTGTCTCGGCTCACATCTCTGACACATCTGTGGGACATTTGTCAAAACTGGACAAAACCAAAGGGTATCAGAAGTACGCCAGCTGGTCCAGGCCTGTACAAAAGCCATGATAATGTGATTGTGGGATTTAAAGTGAATGGATCAGGTGGAACCGTTAGCCAAAAACAACATATTTTGAACCTCAATTTTCAAATGTAGCCACAGGGAGAACCAGGCACAATGAGACGGGATGTAGAGGACCTATAGCCAATTTTGAACCCTGTTATAGTCAGAATTGTGTCCACATGGCTTCACTCCAACAACATTTCTGATAATGATAGGCCCATTAAGTTTGAGAACAGATATTTGAGAAAGACGGCGTGTGCTTTCAGTCAATAACGAGTGATATAACAATCCGGCTCACACGAGATTGGCATGTGTAGCACTTCGGATTGAGTATTTCGGCTAAAATAGGCCCTTAATAGGCTAAATATGTACATTCATCCACGCCGCCATCTTTGTTTTATTTTGGTGCTTCACCTTTGACTCCGCCCAAACCACAGTGATGCTCTGTGATTGGTCTGAGCCGCAGGTGACCAGAGAAATCGCAACAGCATGGGCCAGGCCAAATGGATTCTTGGGAGTTTGTATTCTTACTGGCCAGGTTAGTGATTTTTATCTTGTGTTGAGTGTCTGTGTAAACTCTCAGTCGTCCAGGTCTGATCCACAGCAGAAGACAAAGTTTAAATCTGTCAACTGGACAAAAAGTTGTAAGAATGAAGAAGTTTCGCAGCTCATTCAAGCCGCTTCTTCAGTTCTGGTCAGATTGATGCCTTATATCTGTCTGAAGGGAGGGGCTAACTCCACTGAAACTGTAAACAGCCCTTAACGACCCTGCTATTGTTCTCATTGTTCTGGGTCTGCGGATGGACTTATAGATGGGGGAGAGATTATGTCTCAAGCCCACATTCCTTTTTAAGGAAGGATTCTCTTTCCTAACAAAAATAGCTTCTTTAACTCCCCTCTCAAACCATTTCTTTTCTCTGGCTAAGATCTGAACTTCACTATCTTCAAAGGAGTGATTGGTGTCTTTGAGATGGAGATGTACAGCAGACTGTGGTCCCGAGGAGCTCTCTCGACAGTGTTGGTACATCCTCTCAGGGTTTTGTCTTTTGGGTGAACCAGTTTTTGTCTTAAAGTGATCGTGGGTTTGAAAAAGACAGGAATCTCATACTGACTGAAAGTTCTCCGAAGTTTTGTGTTGAGAAATATAATACTTTTATTGTCATTGCTATAGGAGTGGGAAAATCAAACACAAAAAAATCAGTTTGCAGCGTTAAAATATTTCAACACTGGCCGATTATGTTGAGTTATGTTAAGTGAGAAAAGTGAAAAAAAGATAATGGAGTGGTCACCTACTACCTACCGTGAACACATCTAAACCAATCGTATCAAAACAAGATGCTAACATTTTTTTTTTTTTTTTTAATTATTACATATATAGCACTTTCCATCTTCAAGGCACCATCAAAGAACCACTCATCCATTCACACAGATATTACGCATCTTGCCCAAGGATACAACAACCTCATTCATCTATGGGAGCTGGAACCGCACCGCCAACCTGTGGGCCAGTGGATTCTGGACCGCACAACCAACAACGTCTTCGCCGAGAGCGGGATTCGAACCGCCAACCTTCGGATCCATGCGCAAACACTCTAACCAATCTTCTCCAAACAAGTCTTTTCAGCCCTCACATATATCCCACTTTTGCAGCCCATCCCAAACAGCAACAGAAAATCCTGGTGTGACTTTTTCATCGAGGTTGCCATTGGTATGCACCAGACAGCAGCCGCCCATTCACCGCAGGAATACCAGGGGAGATAATACCCTTCCTCTCCACACCGCTGGACTCTCCCTCCTCCGTAAATAGAGCACTAGGGACCGCGCTGCAGAGCTGTGCCCAGAATGAGTGACTGGAGAGCGGGCCGGACGCACTGTAATCTCCCCCCTATGTGAAGGCCCTCCGCGGGGAAGGCCGGGATCGGCCGGAGGAGATGTGTCGAGCTGATTGTCAAGGCGCCGTGGGCAGTAGCCGGGGCATGCACGGCACACCGGCGCTAAAGCTAAACGCCTAAGAGCAAGTAGAGGAGCAGGTCATGAAAAATGCACAGGCCAAAGTGACAAGAGCTTACAGAGAGACAGAGGAGAGGCTGTCAATACTACAAAATTGTGTACTTCCGTGTCAAAGATTCTTACACACTCTATACATCCTGTGGTCTTGTTCTAGTCCTGGTCTATTCCTGGTCTAGTTTTGGTCTAGTCCTTGTTCAGTCCGGGTCTGGTCCTCGTTTAGTCCTGTTCTAATGCTCTTCCAGTCCTGGTTTAGTTCTCCCCAAATCCCTGTTTAGTATTAGTTTAGACCTATTGTAGTCCTGGTTTAGACCTGGTCTAGTCCAGCTCTCGTCCGGGTTAAATTCTCACCTAATCCTGGTTAAGATCTGGTTTAGTCCTGTTCTGGTCCTGGTTTAATTCTCACCTAATCCTGGTTTAGTCTGCATTTAGTCATGTTCTAGTCCTGGCTTAGTCCTGGTCTTTTCCTGGTTTAGTCTTGGTTTAGACCTGGTCTAGTCCAGTTCTAGTCCGCGTTTAATTCTCACCTAATTCTCGTTAAGATCTGGTTTAGTCCTGTTCTGGTCCTGGTTTGATTCTCATCTAATCCTGGTTTAGTCTGCATTTAGTCATGTTCTAGTCCTGATTTAGTCCTGGTCTTTTCCTGGTTTAGTCTTGGTTTAGACCTGGTCTAGTCCAGTTCTAGTCCTGGTTTTATTCTCACCTAATCCTGATTTAGTCCTGGTTTAGTCCAGTTCTGGTCCTGGTTTCATTCTCCCTTAATCCTGGTTAAGTTTTGTTCTATTCCTGGTTTAATTCTTACCTAATCCTCATTTAGTCCTGGTTTAGTCCTGTTCTAGTCCCAGTTTATTGATGGTTCAGTGGTCGAGTCTTAGTTTAGTCCTGTTCTAATCCTGGTCTAGTCCAGGTTTAGTCCCATTGTTATACTGATGTGGTGTAAGTATATCAAGAATAATATCTCTGTGTTATTTATACAGAGGAATATCTGTCTGGTCCCCACACCCACAAACACTTCCCGAGCCACAACCAAACACGATCGTCCAATCAGATTTTTTTTTTTCCCAGCGATACATATAAAACAAAAGAGCTCATTGGTTACTCATCATTTACAAACAAAATACAATTTCTCTCACCAAAGATTAAATGCTAAGTGTTGTAGCTGCTCACCCATTGATTCTGGTCATCGTCACATTTTTATATAGCACTTTTCCACACTTAAAGCGCTTTACATCAAGGAACCACTCACCCATTCACACACTCTGCACGAAGACACTGGGGGTGAGATGTGTGAAAAGTGTCCGCAAACCTGTAGGTCAGTGGATGCGACTGCTCTATCAGTGATGTTCACGTCAAGAGCGGGATTTGAACCACCGACCTTTGGATTAGCAAACAGACACTCTACCAACTGAGCTGTTGTGCACCAGTCTGCAGAAATTCGCAGCGTTTTCAGTCCCCTATGATAATTTTGTTTTATACTTTTTTATACTTGACATACACGGACCATGCTTGTCCCTGATTGGCTAATCCTCCTGTCAATCACGCCCATCTGAAAACGGGGAGATTCACTGCTGACCACTGCTGACCCAGGCAAATTGTGTAGTGCAATAAAAAGTTAAACAAACATAACATTTTTTAACATAATTATCATATTGAAAACATTTTGGATTACTAAAACAGAGCTAAAAAATAACTTCCCCAGTAGTGCAAAGAGCTACCCGTGCTGCAGAGAGCTCATTTATTGAACCACAAGTTTATAAATATTAATTGTTATGAAAGCCCTAGTACCAATGACAGATGGTGCTACATGTTAACGTCGTCCATTTTCTATCAAGTGGAACAATGCTAATAGATTTTGAATGGGAAGAAACCAGACGGTAAGAAGTCGTCTGAGATTGAACTAAGCCGCGGCAACTTCACTTTTGTTTCTTACAGTTCAGGTAAAGAAGTATATAAGACTGAATGTTCTTTAAAAGGTGTTTTGTTGAGCGAAAAGACTAAAACTGGGGAGGCAGTAGCTCAGTTGGCTTTTGTCGACTGATCTGAAGGTTGCCGGTTTGAAACACACAATGGCGGAGCGGTGGATGTTACAGTTCTATAGGGTTTTCACATTGTAAGATCTGAAAAGTGGAAGGAAATAGATCTAGAATAGAACAATGTGGAGCAGGGATGACATCGGCGTAGGAATTTCTGGTTACTACGCCATTACAAAGCATGAAAAAATGCGTCCACTGATCGGAAGGTTGTTGGTTCGAATCCCGCTCTCGACATAAAACATCTCTGGTTGAGCAGTCAGATCCGCTGACCCACAGGTTGGCGGTGCAATCGTAGCGCCCACATGAATGCTGTTGTTGTGTTCTTGGGCAAGACACTTTACCGACCTCGCCCACAGTATCTGCGCACACTGATGTATGAATGTGAGCGTGAGTGGGTGAGTTTTTCCTTGATGTAAAGAGCTTTGAGTGCCTTGAAGGTGGAAAAGCGTTATATAAAAATGTGTCCATTTACCATAAAGAGTCCCAGGTACGCTATTGAGACCAATTCACGCTGCGCTATTTTGTTAAAAGAGTAAAACATTTGCAAAAAATAGCGAGTTAGGCTGTGTGTCCTGGTTTGGTCCTGGTTTCACTGCAAAAAGTCAAATCTTGCCAAGTTAAAATTACCTGAAGAAAATGTTTGTCTTGACTGGAGTTAATTTCACTTGACAAGTATAATGATCTACCAATGGAACAGGTATTTTTGTACATCTTGTTACATGAAAGCTAATGTCAAATCAAATCTACTCAAATCAAGTTAAATGTCTTGGTGTAGACTTGATTTGATCCTGTTCTAGTTCAGATTTAGACCCAGTTTAGTCTCAACTTTGATGTGGTGCTTAAGTGCCTTAATCTAGATATAGACTTAACTTGTTCTTGTTCTTGTCCTGGTCTAGTCCTGGTTTAGTCCTGGTTTAGTCCTGGTTGAATCCTGGTTTAGTTCTTACCTAATCCCAGTTTAGTTCACTTTTAGTCCTGTTTTACTCCTGGTTTTGTCCTAGTTTAGTTCTGCTTTAGTCCTGTTCTAGTCCTGCTTTAGTTCTCATATAATCCTGGTTTAGTCCTGGTTTAGTTCTCAATTAATCCTGGTCTAATCCTGTTTAGTCCTGGCCTAGTGCTTTTCTAGTCCTGATTTAGTTCTCACCTAATCCTGGTTTAGCCCTGGTTTAGTACTGGATTAGTCCTGGGATTAGCAGTGGGTTAGTGGTCTAGCTCTAGTTTAGTCTTGTTCGGTTCTTGCTTTAGTCTTGGTTTAGTTCTCACCTAATCCTGGTTTAGTCGGGTTCTAGTCCTTGTTTAATCCTGGTCTAGACCTGGTTTAGTGCTGGTTTAGTCCAGTTCTGGTCCTGGTCTAGTCCTGTTCTCGTCATGATTTAGTTCTCACCTAAACCTGGTTTAGTCCTGGTTTAGTCCTGGTCTAGTCCTAGTCTGGTCCTGTTCTGGTTCTGGTCTAGTGCTAGTTTAGTCCTGTTATAGTCCTGGCCTGATCCTGTTCTAGTCCTGGTTTAGTTCTCACCTAATCCCGGTTTAGTCCTGGTTTAGTCCTGGTTTAGTCCTGGTTTAGTCCTGTTCTAGTCCTGATTTAGTTCTCACTTAATCCTGGTTTAGTTCTGGTTTAGTCCTGGTTTAGTCCTGTTCTAGTCCTGGTTTAGTTCTCACCTAATCCCGGTTTAGTCCTGGTTTTGTCCTGTTATAGTCCTGGCCTAGTCCTGTTCTAGTCCTGATTTAGTTCTCACCTAATCCTGGTTTAGTTCTGGTTTAGTCCTGGTTTAGTCCTGGTTTAGTCCTGGTCTAGTCCTAGTTGAGTCCTGTTCTGGTCCTGGTCTAGTTATAGCTTAATCCTGTTATAGTCCTGGTCTAGTCCTGATTTAGTCCCAGTTTAGCCCCATGTGTATGTTGATAGTGTGTGCATCAGTGTATCAGTGCGTCAGTAGCACAAGCCTCTCCTTCACCTCTGCCCCGACTCTCTCCTGGTGTGTCCTATACCTCCCGTGGACTCCTACACACTCCTATACGTTTGGCTCTCCAGGGGCTGAGCTGAACGCGTGCATCCTCTCATCAGGGTATGTTGTTTTAATAAATGTGGGCTGCCGTCGCTCGCTACATTAATTCTCTGGGCCCGGAGGCTTGTGTTCCCACTGGCAGCGATCTGCATGAGGCTCTAAATGATGTGGGGATCCCCCGGTGAGAGGCAGGGCTGCGGGACGCTCACCCCGCCCACACTGCACCATCGTCGGGGAGGACCAGAGCCAAAACTGGGCTCCTGGTACATACAAATGAGAGAGTGGTGAGATTTCGATACTAAAGAGCAGACTCGATACTCAGTACTCAATACAGATACCACGCTCTGTTCCACCTTGTGATGTCATGCAGTGGTAGTTTTCCAGTTAACCGATACAGCCCAAGATCATTCTAAAGCTATTCAAGAAAGGTTCATTTCTGTCCTGTGATTGTGACTTTTTTTAGTATCGATACTTGAACAAATAAGTATCTAGTTTCGATACAAGTTTTAGTAGAGTCACCTGACAGACAACAGCCAATCACATAACAGCATTCGATCACATTCACACCAGTTTGGACCCACTCGTGTGCAGAATAAATGTTGTATAAAGAGTTGTTTACTGTCGGAGCGGTTCTCTGGAGAGGCATTTTGTAACTCGATCCAAAAACAGTTCAAACCAATGGCAGTTCAAAGCAGCTCGTTTAGCCTCACTGCGAGAACATAGTTAGCTTAATAGACCTCTTAAAATACTGTCATTAGAATGATAAAATCCCAAATGGAGGCACATATGAAATGCCTTCTGTGTTTTCAGTTATTACATTATTATTTGATCTGATCCGAATGAAAATAATTTAAAGTTTGTATGAAAAAAAAAAAAAAAAAGGCTACAATTTACAATTTTCAGGGTAGATATGATAGTTATTTTGTTTGTCTATCACAAATACTGGTAAAGAATATATTTGGTTATAGCTTTAAAAGTCTATTTAAGCTTCAAAAAAGTATATTTTGTGGTGACGGATGTTATAACACTTTTCAACGCCGTGAAAAACTCTTGTGGTTTGGCTGGGGGTGGACGCTTAGCAACGCTGTCAATCAAATCTGTTGCTAACGCTAGTTGGAGCAATCTCTGAGAAAAAAAAGCTGATTTGTTTCTTATTAATGTTCATATCTTGAGTTACGGACATAATGGGGAAATAAGAACACTTGGATCATGTAGAGCAGGTTAATACGAACATTTAAGACCCAATTCTGACAGCAGCATTTACGGAAAGAAGAGTGAGTTTTCTAATGTAATGAGAATTGGAGCCACAGTCGACGAAGCCGGAAGTGCGGAAATGCTCGCTTCATATTTGGGACGCATCAGCTAGCATGTTAGCTATGTCTATTTATATATACAGTCGTTATTTAGAACCCGAACAAAGGGTCTAATACAAACTGCACAATGAAAAAGTGGCCTTACGCAACGAAGGTCCAGAATTTTTGATCTATGAGTGAGGTGAACAGTAGTAGACAGAATAAAGCCCACCGCACTCTCCATTATTTTTCAGTCTTAAACCATTTTTAAACATGCAACAAAAAGCTCACACCACAGACATGAGGAGAATCGTATGAGATTTTAAAGCACATGATCTCCCTGACCACATGGCAGCGAAGAGACTGCACACCACAAGCTAAAAGTACAACGCTTTGAATTTCAAATGTTCCAAAGATCAGAACATTGCACTTCTAGTTTAAATGCAAGTCAAAACTGTTATTCATTGTGAAATGTGGTGCAGTAGTTCAGATAAATGCTTTTAATGCATAGAAGTCCGGAGATAAGCTACACAAAAGTCGTAGAGTCGTGTTTACTGTAGCAGCAGCTTCACCCTGATCCTCGCTGCGTGGATTTATGTAAAAAGACACACATGATGATCTACTTTGTTACTGTTTAAATAACACTTCAGACTTGGTTAATAGCTCTGTTTTGTGGACTGGATCTCACTATTTGCAGAGGACAGAACTTCATGAGAGGTGAGTAATAAGTCAGCTAATTACTTTCACTATTTCTTGTTTGTATCTTGCGCCTCTGTGTCCGTGACTCCATCTGCCCCTGACACTTTATTTTATTGGCTGTTGCCGTGGTGATGTTTTGTGGTTACGATTTGAAAGAGCAGCTCAGAATCACACATGACACCGCACACACGAGGGGCGCAACGGATTCAAAATCGAACTTGAAGATCTGAAGCCGGGTCACGCCTCCCCGCGGAGAAAACAGCCAAGTTCATGAAATGCCGAAATTCCACTGTCCAGTAGAAACGTGTCATATTTGGACATCTATGCCTAATTTATTGTCAGGATTTGGGTTTTTTTTTGTGTGTGTTTTGCACTATTTTCCCCCCTCCCTTCTGTATCTGAGTCTGGAGCTGGGCGGAGTTTTGGGCTCCTCCCCTCCACACCTCCACCTAATCTGCAATCAGCTGCACCTATGGAGGATAAAGGGAGCAGCCAGGACCCGACACTCAGCGCCAGATCGTCTTGTCATCTTCATGTCGGGCTCCGGTGTACTTGCTCGTCTATCCACCGTGATTCCACTCCTTGGAACTACCCTGCGCCTCCGTCCCCCGACCCAGCTCTCCATGTCCGGTATAAACGCCCCAACCTTTGACCCCGCGACCCACGACCCTGCTCCAGGACTACTGCCTACAACACCGCTCCCAACTGTCTGTTATGACGACCTTCATTCAATTTCCTATATCTACAAATAAACTGTTCTGTTTCGCCGGGTCCTGCCTCTTTGGCCCCGCAGTCAGTCTTTATGACATTTATACTGGGCAATGTAATAATGTTTGTGCCTTTGTGTAAATGTAGTGGCAGTTGTTCGTGCTCGGTGCTTGAACGATGTATCCGGGTAAAAGTTTTAGTCACTCCAGGGAGAAGATTATCCACAAGGTCCGCTCGTTACATTTCCAGACCATTCCAAACTGTTTGTAAGTGGCAGTTTATGGAAAATTGGAGTTGGAGCCAGAACCGGAAGTGCAACCATGATCACTTCCTATTTGGAACGCCTCGGCTAACAGGTTAGCTATGTCCATTTACATTTACAGTCTATGTGTTTCTTTAATTTTATAACCAGACTCTGATATGTTGATATATTGGCCAAAAAAAAAAAAAAAATAGCAACACGTTATGGTTGCTATAGGTAAAAGTTATGGCATTAGCTCTATGCCTGTCAAAATGATCATCGTAATGAACTTATTTTCTGAAATTAGTAGTCAAACGCGTCATATGCACTTTAAGTAATTTATCCTGAACATGTGGCGTCCATGTCATTTTCTACAGAACTGAAATCAGAGGTAAACAAACTCAGATTAGCCCCATGAGACTTTAAAGTTCTGCAGTGACTTTAATGAGCTGCTCCACTAAAAACATGCGTGAGAGCACATAAACATGTTTTATTTTGGCTCATATTAAAAATAGTTCCAGAGATTGTATAAAATTAATCCTTAAAGATACGCCAAGTAGCTTCTGCTCTTGTATCTATGAAGACTTTTTTTTTTTTTTTTTAAGTGGAATGTTCTGCAATATGGTGTTTAATAGGTGTGGGATAAGACGCAATTTTCACAACATGAGATGAAATATAGGCTTATAAACGCTCATGTTATAATATTGTTTCCTCATTCCCTGTTCCTCTCAAACTAAAAATACTCCGTCCCACCTTGTGATGTCATACAGTAACACAGGAAGCACTCCACTGTGTTTGTAAACTCCATACACCTTCACTAGAATCATTTGGCTATTTTCACCCCTGGAATTTCCAATCACTACTGAATTAAAGATAAAAAGAAGCTGTTAACTTGAAAACTACCACTTCATGACATCACAAGGTGGAACAGAGCAGTGTGAGCTTTAGAGAAGTGGACAGACTAATAATAAAGCGTTACTCAAACATGTGTGAATGAAACAAAACACAACTAGGTATGTTTTTGAGGAGGAAATATCATTCTAACATGGTTTAAAGCACACACGAGTCAATTTTGTGTAATATAGGGCTTTTAATGCATACTTTAATGCTGTACTGTGAAGCATTACAGGAAACACAATAATATCTCTGACCAGAAAAGTCTGGCTAGGTTTCGTCTGAGTGCCCTGCTTGCCTTGGCATTAAAGGGACCGCTCCATTGTAAAATAAGCTCTTGCTCTCAGCGGGTCTTGTTATAGGTTAAATAAATGGAACACGTTGGTTTAAATGTAAGGTTATGTCGTGATTTAGTCCAATGCTGTGGCCATGAGTCTTCGCAGACTGAATACTGGTGCTGTAGAGGTCATTCCTGACTATAAAATATGCATAACCTGGTGAGATTTAGTTATGTTAATGATGTGTGGAGACAATTGCCTGGTCCCATCCATCTTCTGCACTTAAACAGGAGCAGGGTGCAGAGGCAGCAGTAAACACAGATCACCTCCCTCTCCCCAGACGCTTCTCCCAGTGGTTAGATGCTAAAACTATCCCAAGTCATTTTACATGGAGGGGTAATATAAGCTTTACTATATATGGAAACAAATCTATGTCAACAAACAGTAAAGAAAAAGAAGAACTAAACCAGGACTAAACCAGGACTAAACCAGGACTAAACCAGAGCTAAACTAGGACTAAACCAGGACTAAACCAGAACTAAACCAGGACTAAACCAGGAATAAAGCAGGACTAAACTAGGACTAAAGCAGAACTGAACCAGGACTAAACCAGAACTAAACCAGGACTAAACCAGAACTAAACCAGGACTAAACCAGGAATAAAGCAGGACTAAACTAGGACTAAAGCAGAACTGAACCAGGACTAAACCAGAACTAAACCAGGACTAAACCAGGACTAAACCAGGACTATCCCAGAACTAAACCAGGACTAAACCAGAACTAAACCAGGACTAAACCAGGACTAAACCAGAACTATCCCAGAACTAAACCAGGACTAAACCAGAATTAAACCAGGACTAAACCAGGACTAAGCCAGAGCTAAACTAGGACTAAACCAGAGCTAAACCAGGACTAAACCGGGACTAAACCAGGACTAAACCAGAGCTAAACTAGGACTAAACCAGGACTAAACCAGAACTAAACCAGGACTAAACCAGGAATAAAGCAGGACTAAACTAGGACTAAAGCAGAACTGAACAAGGACTAAACCAGGATTAAACCAGAACTAAACCAGGACTAAACAAGAACTGCCAAGTCTAAATTAGGATTCATCTGGATGTTTTTAAATGTTAGCCTATTTTAAGTAATGCTAGTCAATATGCGCCCCTTATAGAAGCTTGTGCACAAACACTCCTCATTGACTTCTATTATAGTCACTATTTTTCAACCTACCATTGTACAGATTGTAAAGCATGTGGTATCTAAGTTCTATATATTATGTCATCTCATGTCAATATGTTTTTGGACCCTCTAATTTGGGTCCTGGCATAATTTTTGAATGATGAAATAGTTTTTTACCTTATATGGTAAGGTTGAAATTTATCTAATTTTGCATTAGGAGGACATTGGCACTACCACTCCCCTCAGATCTCATGACGTCAGATGTATGTGATTGTGTGAGTGTTTGTGGAGCTACAGGAGTCCCAGAGAACAGTGAATGTCCTATTTAACTTTTTCATCATGTATTTGTAGGAACAGCAAAGATCAGGTGGGTTGCTGGTTGAGAAATGTTTTAAAAGATTAAAAAAATATATATATATGAATCCTCTTTTTTGAAGGTGTGATTGAGGGTTAAAGGTACAGTCCGTGGCTTTCTAAGAGTGGAACATCATCTGCCTGATTCCATGGAAATGGAAAGTTAAAACCATACTTCAGAACATTTTCCATGGAGATAGATGAGTTTTATGCCATACTGTGGAATATTATTGCCAAAAGAACAATATTTCCATGGAAACAAGCAGGGGAAGGCCCTCCTCCAGAATAAATAAGAGCCAAGTTTGTGAAGATGCAAAGATGACCCAAACGAATGGTGACGACGCAAAGGACACAAAAGACGTGTGTTTTTCAGTGAAATAAAAAAATATTGCACAATAAAAATACTTTTATTTTAGTCTTTTTTTTTGTTCAGAGTAAAAATACATAGTTATTTGGAGTTTTTTTTTGTATTTTTTTTTTTTTTTTTTTTTTTTTTTTTGTGTGTAATAAAATATATACTCTTTTAAAAACGTATTCAGTTAAACGTTTTGAATTGGATCAACTTCACTTCATGTCATGTCTCTAATTATGTCTGCAATTGTCTATAGTCTAACGTGTTCTTTATAATCCAGTCTAAAACAGCAGTGACGTAGCAGAACATCCCATACGGACTTCTTCCCATCCTCTCCCCTCTCTCCCCTCTCTGTCATTGCTTATTCATTTGACCCGTGTGCGCTTGATCCGGGCCTGCATTAAACCCAATCCGGGCTGCAGTGGATTGGCTGTGTGGGAGCAGCGCAGAGCTCAGTTAAGAGTGTGTGAAAGCAGTCTGATTGTGTTGGGTCTATCTCTAGCCGACAGACGGGATTAAGCGAACGGTGCAGCGCCTGATTCAGCCTCTAGGGGGCAGAGTGGAAGCTGGGCAGAGGGTGTGTGCATGCTAACACGGTCATACACCAAAAAGGCCAGGGCAGTGTCCCATTTCTGTTCACTCGGCTCCTCGAATACTCACATGTATGTCACGCCCACTGACGCGAGGGGGCCATACAGAGGAGAGAGACAGGTGATTGACAGCTGAGGAGTCGAGCTGTCAATCAGAAATAGGAATTGGCCCATGTACAATGATGGTCAAAGGTGAAATATCATGCATTATGTGTATGGTTATTGGCCTTTAAACATGGTAGCATAACTACATATTAAACCCAGACATTATTTTTTAGCTTGGGCACTCCGTGAATCTCTTGTAGGGCTCCATCTACTGGGAGAAGATGGAATTGCCATGGTGAAATATTAATATTAGCTAACAATAATGAGACATGTCCCATTATGTTAAGGACACAGCTGTAATGAAGGTGATTTGACAGCAGAAAGGCTTATAGACTTAAATACTGCACAGACCATCTACCTGCGACGTAACAATACTGGGATATTTTGTGTTCTGTGACAGCTCAACAGGGCTGGACTTACTGGATAAGAGTCATCAAATGAGCGAGTGAAGCAAAATAAAACTTCAGGCATGTGTGAGAATAGGGAAAATGAATAAAACCTAAAAGAAAAAGTTTTAATTAACTTTATTCTTCAATAAAAAGCCATTAAGAATTGAACCAAACATAAAAATAGTAACTTATCTAAAATAATGATTAATTTATAAGTTATTGTGAACAAACTTGTGCGTGTCATTGGGCAAGACACTTCATCCACCTTGCCACTGAAGATACGTTAAAACAGATCTATTCTCCAAAATTAATTTACAGCTTTTAACCATGTTATAGTTTCCCCTCAACAGTTGTATTTGAGGTGATTTGTGCATGTTTGAGCTCTTTAATCACTTATTTTCAAAAAGCCATATTGCAGATCAACCCTCGTAGAGCAGACACAAGTACAATAGGTCTTCTTTAATATTACAACAAAACTTAATTTCAGTTAGTCATTTTGTCATTGGTGTAACTGGACTTTTCTTAAATTCTACTTTAAAACAAAATCATGTTGATAGTAGGAATAAGATATTTACCTGGCCGCTCTTGGTTTATAAGCCTGCCCTCACTAAACTCGTCCCTGGCATTGTATTTGGCAGCCGTGTCCTGACGTATAAATCAGCGAGTCGCACATCGCCTGTCACCTCCCATCACCATCGCCCGCTCAGCCATGTGCGCGGGCCGACATGAATTAGCTGTCACGTTAGCCGCTGCGAGTTTAGCCTTGGGAGCTGATGTACAGGTTCAAAGGTCGAGCGTGAAGGACAAGCTCCACTCGGGCGAGACGAGCGGCGCGTTGGGTTCGACCTCCGGGACGTCTGATCCGCAAGCCTTTGTCTCAGGTAGGCCGGGCGGCGTCTGGTGGGTTGGACAGCTGGATTTAGGGTTTATCAGAGTGGAGCAGACAGGACTAAATCCACACAAACACACTGTGGAGGAGCCGTGTTTAGAATGGGACACGCGCTGGGCTGTAATCACACGGAAAGTACGCTGAGGATGTGGATGAAGGCAGAATTTAGCAGGTGTAACCCAACGGAGCTAAAAAAAAAAGTATTGTTTAAAGTAGTTTTGAAACATTACATTCCAATTATTTGGGTTTTTTTTGACTGGACATAATCTACACCATGTTCGTGTGGTCATTAATAAAGACTCTGACTTCTGAATATTTCAAAATTGTACTTTATTTTTCCTGCTTTTTCTCACTTGCATTACGAACATCCTGATTATTCACCGTGATGGGCTTAAAAACACTCTTCACAACTTTCGAAGGCAGACTTTGGCCGACACGATACTAGTATGCTAACAGTGCACTTCCTGATTGGCAGTCACTTTAAGAATGCGTACATGTATCCACAGTTATATATGAATTAATCTTTTGGCTGTGTTCAAGAGTCACTTCACATGAATTGAATTTGAGCACTTTTAATGTGTAGAGCTCGTCTAACACCGCCCCATTATCGAAACCCTCCAACTAGCGCTAACTTTGAAACTCCTCTCTCTGTAACTGCTGCAGTGAGCCTCATCATTTTAGTCTTAAAATGTTCGTTTCGACCTGCTCTACATAATTTTATTGTTTTTATTTTGCCATTTTGTCCGTAAATCGAGATATGAACATCAATAACAGACAAATCAGTTGCCTTCGTTCCCTGAGGTTGCTCTTGGTAGCATTAGCAACAGGTTTGATTGACAGCGTTGCTAAGTACCTGCTCTCTGCTAAACTGGAGGTGCAGAAGGGGCGGGAAGGGGCGTTACCTTCAACAGCCGTTCTCTGGATTGGCTCTTTGGTTGCTATGATACTCACGGTCAGAACTTTGCTCCAAATTCGCCCCTATAACCGCTAGCCTCGATTAGCTTCGTTTGACTGGAGCCGAACGCTATCGGTGACATCACACTCTCTTAGTCCACTTTTTTATACAGTCTATGGTGCGAATATGTTTACCTTTTCAAGAGAAGAAGACAGGATTGTCGTCGGGACTACCTATCTGAGCCAAGATCTTGACCATTCAGGAGTACCTAGCTGGAGTACCATTGAAACTCAGCTTTTCTGGCGTAAGATTCTAAAATACTTTCCATTATCCATTGACTTATTCATGCAGTTGTACTGGTGACAACAGTCCTGGGGCGTTACCTTCAACAGCCTCGTTCTGGATTGGCTCTTTGGTTGCCATGATACTCGCGGTCAGAACATGGCCCCCAAATTCCGCTACATCTGCTAGCCTCGGTTAGCTTCATTTAACTGGAGATGAACGCTATGGGTGACGTCACACTCACTTATTCCACTTCTTTATACAGTTTATGACGATTGACTGTTACATTTGTCAAAGGAATCTGTTGAGTGCAAATACATGTGGTTAATTATTTGTCTTTTTTTTGCCTTTTTTGAAGTTATATGGGTCTTATTCAAGCACAGTTTTGAATTTCAAAGTTATGAAGTTGTTCAAAAGTCACTCTACCTGCTCTGCCCTTGATAACTTCACAAGAATCTAATTTCTGTACTTTTTTATTACCGCTCTCAGCCGACAATACTTCATTATCTAAACCCCCTTCATGCTAGCGCTAACTTCCGAACCGAAAGTCACAGCCGAGTTCATGCTAGTTACACAAGGTTTTACATAATGCATTCTTTCGAGGCATGGCCCTTCTTTAAAAACATTTGGTTCAGAGGAATATCAAAGTGGGTGCGAGGAGGTGGAGGAGTTTTTACCCTTCAAGATGAAAGCTGTTATATGAAAGGGCTGCATACGAGGGGCGGGTGGAGCGGGCAGAGGTATCGCGAGCACCTCAAAGACTCTATACGAGGAGCGGTCCACATGAACCAAGGACGCTATAGTCCACTACTGCACCCAGAGTTCACACTAAGGAGTTTTGACTGACTTGTACGAGAGCGAGTCAGCGAGTCTTCGGTTTAAAGTGGCCATATGACCCTGTATTCTGGATTTTTTTAATATTTAAGACACCTTAGAATTGTCATTTTATGTTTAAAGGCATAGTACGTGATTCTTCAAAACGTGAAAAACGGAACTGCTTAATTTTTTGCAATGGTCCAAAGTTATTTCTCCCTTACTTTCAGCATTCTGAGCATACTAATTATCCACCAAAATGAGTTTATAAGCACTTTTCACAACTTTCAGACCAGAGCGGAGTTTTGCCGTCACAGTAATGCTAACAGCAAGTAGCATGCTAACAGTGCAGTCTTGATTATCAGTCAATAACATGATTTATAATTAGATAAAGACAGAACACTGCTGACTTATTTTGACATCAAGAGCGGCACAGTATATTTGTACTGCGGATACATACATGGAAAATACCATGTGCACTTGTCCCTCGCTATATCACGGTTCACCTTTCGTGGTCTCACCGTTTCGCAGATTTTTAGTGCAATTTTTCATGCTTTTTTTTTTTTTTTACAGCGTACGGACATGCATTGTGTTCTGCGTTCTGATTGGCTAAGGGACTGTAGACCATTGTGTTCTGCATCCTGATTGGCTCAGGGACTGTAGACAATTGTGTGCTGCGTCCTGGTTGGCTAAGGGACTGTAGACCATTGTGTTCTGCGTCCTGATTGGCTGAGGGACTGTAGACAATTGTCCATCAGTCTCCTCTGTGCCGTGTCTCCTGTACAGTACAGAATGTGTTCAAACAATTTACATAAATGTTGGATCGCAGTGTGACTCTTAAGTGCTGTAAGTTTGCATGTTTTCTCCCCGTCAAAACCCACAATGTCAATGAAACGTTTCGCACTGACAAATTTCAGAAACGCTTTGGACTTAAAAGTATTTCAGTGCACGGAGAGGCGCCTCTGTGTATACCGCTGGAGCAGAGACACGTGAACAACACATTTAAAGCATCATCGAGGAAGAGGGATATAATATAAGAAGGTTTGAACTTGATTTTTAGAACATAACCCCCACGATAAACCAGGGAGCACTGTACAGGTCCTTTTGTAAGATAAAGTAATCCAAGCCGGATATTAGAACACTGAAAAACGTTCTGTAGACTCGGCTGGCAAAAGTAACGACTTTGGAGTAAGATAAACGAGGTTAAAACATTAGCTGCGACCATCCAAGTTGCTTATTATGAAGAAGCTTTGTACTGAGCCAATTTGAGCAATAAAATGAACTGCTATGAAGTTGATTTCGATATTTAAAGTTAAACGGAAGGACAGAGGTCTTCAGAATCAGAGATGTTTTACTTTCCCTGTAATATTCCAAGATATAACACTGAACTTTCTACATTTAATCAAGTAAAAGTGTGAACGTGAAAAACCATGTAGTCTTACAGTGCGTGGGCTCACCTATTCAAAGATCTGACTTATACCTCGGCCTGATGGCGTCTCCGACTTGTCTCCGGAGATATAGGAGTTTAATGCCATTCTTTGGAAGCGCGCCAAGCCGTAAGATCTCCATGGAGACAAGCAGGTTTATGTTTAATCTATATTTTTTTTTGGCAGAGCAGTGCAGTTACATGCTCCCACAGCTCAGTTTATCAGTACTAGCGTGTTCGCGTGTTTGGACTTCCCGATACATATTTGAAGCCTGTTCCATATTGTCGGAGATTAGGAGCCGCCGGTGCTTTGGCATCAGACACGCCTCGCTCACGGTGGTCCACATTTCCATACATTTACATGACAGACACTTAGCCGACGCCCTCAACCCCGGTGGATTATGGGAGCTGCACGCGGAGAGGGGAGGGACAGGGTACAGCAAACACTCCAGGAGGATCAGAACAAGAGAAGAACCATGAGAGAGGATTCAACTCATCAGGAAAATACTGTACAAGTGTCATCAGGGAAAAGATAGACGAGAGCTCCTGCAGTTGTCGTTACACAATCCCATCATGCACCTCCAAACCCCACACTGGAGGTGGTCGCGGCGGAGAATTCGCATAGAAACTAACAGCGTCGGCCGTGATGATCAAACTTTATCGGCATTTCGGAGATTAGGGATTATTGTTGAGACAGGGATGTACACACTAGAAAGGGTCTTGGTTTAGTTTAGTCTTTATTTGAAGGGACGATGTACAGAGACAGTGAGCTCATAAAAAAACAAAGATGTTCCGCACCAGATTAGAGCTAAACAGCTAGTTTCCATCTGCAGTCCCTGATTTACAGAAATAAATTATACAACGCAATTACATTCAGTCAACAACGAAATTCACACTGTACACTCTCTGGTCCACAAACACAGACACACACACACAGACACACATATACATATTAATACACACAAACTCACGCGCACACACACAGATTCACACCCACCTACACACACATACACCTACACGCACACACACACTTACACACTCACATTCACATACACACAAACACTCACATACACACACTAACGCGCACACACACACACACACGTGCATATACATACACATACACACTCACACGCTCATACACACTCGCGTGCACACACTTTCACACACACACACACATGCACGTACACATTCACATGCACACATTCACACACACACATGCACGTACACATTCACATACACACATTCACACACATGCACGTACACATTCACATGCACACATTCACACACACACACATGCACGTACACATTCACATACACACATTGACACACACAGGCACGGACACATTTACATACACACATTCACACACATGCACGTACACATTCACATACATACATTCACACACATGCACGTACACATTCACATGCACACATTCACACACATGCACGTACACATTCACACACACACACACACACACACACATGCACGTACATATTCACATTCACACATTCACACACACACACACACACACACACATGCACACATGCATGGACACATTTACACACATACACATTCATACACACGCACACATGGACACACACATTTACACACACACACACACACACACACACACACACACACACACACACACACACACTCACACAGTATCACACATGAACAAAGTAAAGCATTAGTTATGTACAAAATGAGTTTCAGCTTATAACATACAAAGTATCTGACCACTTGTACAGTTCACTCTTACATCAGTCCATAGATTACATAAAATACAATAACTCAGTGTTACACACATTTCAGCGTGTAGTATTTCACTCTCATTATCAGCACTGGCAGGTTTGGGTTATTCTATAATCTTTTTTTTTTTTAAAGTTCCACAGAAAATAGGTTGAAGAAAGCCTGAGTTACAAAGCTCCAGACTGACAGTAGAAGGACAATTCTGCAGCTAAACGGGCAGCAGCTAATCAAACCGCACATAACTTCAGCTACGAACGCATTTTTACATTGATTTTGGGCTTTTTATTTGATTCAACTATTGCCTCATGAAGATTCAACAAGAGTACATTCGTGCATTGTCGATAATCATTATAGTTTATAGTGTAATACTTTGAATGGAAACGATCCCAGTGCTTTTTGCTAAACACTTCATTTGCTTCACATTAATTAACTGCTTAGAAATGTGGATTGTACAAAATAAAATCACAAACTAAAGTTAAATCAAAGTTTTGCGAGTTGATTACAGTGGCTACAACATGTGCAGATTAGTTATAGCACATCGTGTTTTCGGCTGTTTCGTCAATTCGACAGTGTCACTAACGTTATAGGTACAGGGCTTAATAATAACGTCTGTTTTCCACAAACATCTGCAGGGATCCATTTTAATGATATATGAAGTTGAAAAGTAAAAAGATGTCCAGATATTGCAGAGTTAAGGTAAAAGTTACTGTCTATACTCTTTAGGGGGTTACTGAGGTCTGACCATTAGTTTTAAGATAAATCATTGTCATTATGATTTCATTTAATGACCAAAAAAAAAAAAAAAAAAAAAAAAAAGAAAAGAAAAGAAAAAAATATTTAAAAAAATCAGTACTTCTAGTTTTTACCCTTAAAGATAAATCTGTAATTTTTTGAATAAATTATTTTTTCAGATCAAGGTTTTCAGATCTGACAGTTTGGAGTGTCCAGTGTCCGGTCACCTGATTTAAACAGACTAAGGAGGTAATCGGAGTACCAAAACACGTACTGTAAACTGGGACGAGGGGGCTTTTATACTCTCACACACTTGGGATGCTGTCCTGATGAAGTTGGACTGCAGATGGCGCTGTTGTACGAACAAAGCACCAAAACCTGTTTAAACCAGCTGACCAGACACGTCACAACAACATCATGTGACCACTTTGAGGCGCTAATGAGCAGTCTAAGCTGTCTGAAAACAAACTAAACCTTGGTCTGGAAAAATAATCCACTGAAATAAATTATTAGAAGACCAGATGCATCCCACTGGAATAAAATCTGTTATACTTCTTTATCTGTTTATACATTTATTTACTGGTGGTTTTCAGATTTGAGACTGGGATGATGTCTCCCACATACTCTCAGAAGGGACCAGATGTTCCTGTTGATACACATTGCACTTTGCGATACATTATCTAAGACGCATGTGTCAAACTCAAGGCCCGCGGGCTAAATGTGGCCCTCCACATGATTTTATGTGGCCCTCGACAGGGTAAATTAAAAGGTATGATGGTCTTAAAATGTCATTTTATCAGGAGATACAGTTACACAGTCATATTTTTACATTAAGGCAAATGCATATGCAACATTTGATACTAAAACAGAAACAGTTAATTAAAAAGTTAAAGAAAGTAGTTAGATTTATTTTACCTCATAATAATAATAATAATAATGCCTTACATTTGTAATGCGCTTTATCAAAGCCTCTCAAAGCGCTACACTGAAGTCATTATTCGTTCACTCCACACTTGGTGATGGTAAGCTACTATTGTAGCCACAGCTGCCCTGGGGTAGACTGACGGAAGCGAGGCTGCCAGTTTGCGCCATCGGCCCCTCCGACCACCACCGATCATTCGCACACACACCACTTTCATACTAGGCAATGTGGGTGAAGTGTCTTGCCTAAGGACACAACGACAGAACTTGGTCCGAGCTGGACTCGATCCGCCGACCTTCAGGTTGGGAGACCAATACTCTAACCACTGAGCCACTGTCGCCTCATGGCCCTTTTGCTGATGTGACCCTTGATGAAAATGTGTTTGGCCCCCCTGATCTAAGAGGTAAATGTACAAATGTTCAACCCATTATTGTCTAAACCCTAGAACTCCATGTATTGCAACAGAAATCGGCATTTTATCAGTTTTAGTTGCTCCCCGTCCATCTGCATAAAACATCATTGGCCAATAGGATGTTGTGATGTCACCTGAAGCCCCGCCTCACACAGTACGTCTTTACATTACAACATAAACACGATAACCAGATGACAGTTGGACGGTGTCTCTGGTTGTTTAATCAGATCTGTTGTCTCTCTCTCTCTCTTCTCTGGTCTGTTATTCCGTGTGCGTCTGACAGACTGAGGTTTGGTTTAGTCGAGCTGAAGTAAATGTAGCATGAAGGCAGCAGCCGAGCCCCGGATTTTTAAGTATTCAAAAGTTGAAAAATGGACACCTTGTAAAAAATCCCTGTAGTGCGCGGCTCTGCTCCATCTGATCCTGGCTCCCCCTGGGGACTCTCTCTCTTTTCCCTCCTCTCTCTTCTCTCCTTTCCTCTTTAACTCTCCGTTTCCCTCTTCCTCACATGCTCCTCCCCCGTACCCACCCACTTTCTCTCTCCTCTCTCTCCCTGTTCTTTCATTCTGTCCTTTCTCCCCTCTCTCCTTCTCCCTCCTCTCGCTGTCTCTCACGGTTTTCCCTTCCTCTTCCTCTCTCTCTCTCCTTTGCTTTCACAGTTTTCCTCTCACTATATTCCTCTACCCTCTCCCTCTCTTCTCTCCTGCTACCACTCTCACCTCTCTTTCTGTCTTTCATTTCATATCCCTCCTCTCTCTAATCTCTCTCTTTCTCTGTCTCTCCTCCTCTCTCTTTCTTCTATTACCATTCTCCTCCCTGTTCCTCTCTCACTCTATCTCACTCTCTTCATCTCTTCCCCTTTTTATCACTCTCCTCTCCTTTTTCCCTCTCACCTCTTCCCTCTCCCTCCTCTTTTAACTCCCCCTCTTCTCCTCTTTCTTCTATCTATTACCATTCTCCTCCTTCCTCCCTGTTCCGCTTTCACTCTGTCTCACTCTCTTCACCCCTCTTTGTCCTCCCCACTTTTATCTCCCTCCTTTCCTGTTTTCTCTCTCTTACCTCTCCCTTCTCTCTCCTCCCTCCCTCTCCTCTCCTCTTCCTCTCTCTCTTTCTTCTATTACCATTCTTATCCGTCCTCCTCTTTCACTCTCTGTCTCACTCTCTTCACCCACCATGTCTCCTTCCTCTTTTTCCTCTCTCCTCTTCTGCTTTCTCTCTCTTCCCTCTCTCCTCTTCCTCTAGCAGCTGGCATCTCCTGCTCTTCATCAGGTTACCGTGCTGCGCCTCCTCGTACATTAACACACACACGCTCCATCAAACGCCGCACTTTTTGCACTCCGCACTTTTTGCACTCCACTCTCCCACATTTGATAAAGCCAGAATTTTTAAACAGCTCCAAAATTTACCTCGTTTTTGTTTTTTCTTTTTTTTTTTTCCTCAACTTATTCAAAAACGAAAGTGGCAGGGTTTAAATCAAATCAAGTAAAATCAAATTGTTCGAGTGAAGTGAGGAGGTGAGGAGGAGAAAAGGTGGAGAGGATTAGAAGTGGAGAAGAGGTAGAGGAGGTGAGGGGAGGAAAAGGAGAGGAGGAGAACAGGGAAAAGGAGAGGAGGAGAAGAGGAAAGGTGAAGATGAGGAGAAGAGGAAAGGAGCTGAGGAGGAGGGGAGGGGGGCAGGAGGAGAAGAGGAGAGGAAGACGTGAGGAGGAGAAGAAGAGGAGAGGACTATAAGAGGAGAGGAGGAGAGGGGGAAGAGGAGAGGAGGGGAGGAGAAAAGGAGAGGAGGAGAAGGGTTGAGGAGGAATGGAGGAGAGAAAAGGAGAGGATTGTAAGAGGAGAGAAGGAGAGGAGGAGAGGGGGAAGAAGAGAGGAGGAGAAAAGGAGAGGAGGAGAAGGGTTGAGGAGGAATGAAGAGAGAAAAGGAGAAGATTATAAGAGGAGAGGAGGAGAGGGGGAAGAAGAGAGGAGGAGAAAAGGAGAGGAGGAGAAGGGTTGAGGAGGAACGGAGGAGAGAAAAGTAGAGGATTATAAGAGGAGAGAAGAGAGGAGGTAAGGAGGAGAATAAGCGAGGAGAAGATTAAGAGATGAGCGAAGATGAGAAGAAGAAAGAAGGTGATGAGGAGAGACGAGGAGAGGAGTTGGGGAGGAGGAGAGTAGAGGAGAAGAGGAAAAGAGGAGGTGAAAAGAAAACACTGTCACGACTTCTCAATCTTTCAGCGTTTAATCGCTTCAAACGCCGATTTGCTAAATAATTCAGGAGAGTTTGCACAAAGCCGTCTTAAAGGGATTTTTAAAAGGACAAAGTGAAGACGGCGTCAGGATGCACAACAGGTTTGCCGCGCTGTCTAAAGGAATCTTAAAGGGGCGGTTCACTGTCTTATAAATGAGAGGAAACAGGCTTTGAAAAGTGTGAGTAGGTCAAAGGGAAACATGTAAATCTGTATTTTAGGTTAAGCATTGTTATTTTTTCCTGCACATTCAAAATTGTCACACAAAAAAAAGAAAAAAAAAAAGTAAAAAGTAGTAGTAGTAGTAGTAGTAGTAGTAGTAGTAGTAATGGTGCTGGAGGTAGTAGTAGTATTTTGGATAAACATTTGAAAAATTCTTGTTAAAAAATGTATTTCAAGAGCACAGACTGAATGGAGCTATCCATGGTGCTGAACGCTGCTTTCAAATGCCACATGTACAATGAAGAAGTGTGAAAACTACTACTACTACCAACACTACATATTATGTACTACTACTACTACTAGTACTACTACATATTGTTTACTACTACTACTACTAACACTACATATTATTTACTACTACTACTACTACTACTAACACTACATATTATTTACTACTACTACTACTACTACATCTTATTTACTACTACTACATATACTACTGCTACTACTACTACTGATCAAAGTCATAAAGTAAAAAAAAATAAAAAATAAAAAACTAACAATAACATTTCGTTTTGTTAATTCCATTTAGCACCATGGACAGTGTCACTGTCCATGGTGCTGAAACAGCTTTCTCCTCCTTTCCTCCTTTTCCTCAGTGGTTATGTCCGTTGTTTACTGAGACTTAATATTGTTTTTTTTATTATTATGTCTGTGAATAAATTAATTTATATTTGAAATCATGTATTCTTTGTTCATTTACTTGTTTACAGAGGTCAGGTGGAGAACTTAGTAATATAGCAATCGTAAGATAATCTTTTAACTTTTACTAAGGTAAAAGAGGCTGTGTTCACACATTTATACACATCACATCAAAACTGAAACTGAACTAGGACTAAACATGTACTAAAACTAAACCTGTACCAGGACTAAACCTGTACTAGACCAGAACAAAGACAGGCTAAAAGGTGTACACCGGGACTGAGATCAAACCAGGACCAGACCAGGTTTTGGTCCTGGTTTTGCTTATATTAAATATTATCTGATATTACTAACATGAACAGCTGCTTTGACTTTGTTAAAGTCTCCATCAAGTGTGCTCCTTTCAGACTTTTTACACGTGTCAAATGATCACAACTTCAGTATTTCGTGGAGGATTAATACTAAAACAAAGTGAACTTTTGCAGATCTGAGGTTTTCAAACTTGAGAAATGGACAGTCACCTTCACTGTACGGCCTGCACCGACGTGAACCCTCTCTTCTGCGAGTAATAAAATCACAATGGGTTTCCATGGCGATCGTCGACACTGACACGGACGGTGAGAGATGGAGAAGCGAGAGCAGCCATCTTTTATCTGTCAAACACCGGCCTCACAAGCTTCAAAGCCAGACTCAAACTCAGCAGCACGATCATCAACAGCAACACAAGGCCGATCCCGCTACTGTCTCCGCAAAACTGTGAGCGTTCTGACTGGAGCGAGTCACTGTCTATTAGCTTGAGATATTGTGCTGTTTTTCTAGTATTTAGTGATCTGCTATTCAATTCATTTTTATGTTTATACAGCGCATTTAAATCCAACTTCGGCGGCCCCAAGGTGTTCACATAAAAGGTAACAAAACCAAGAGACAGTGGCAAAGAACAATACGGGGGAGCGACATTAGCTCTCGAGAGATCCGACCCACCGACCCACAAGTTGGCGGTGCGATTCCAGCTCCCACAGATGAAGGCTGCTGGTGTGTCCTAGGGCAAGACACTTACCTACGCTTAACCCAGCTCAGCAGAGTGTTGTCCAATGATCCGAAGGCTGGGGAGTTCGAAAAAAAAAAACGCTCTGAAATAAACATCCGTTAGGCTAGCGTGTTTGTCCACTCGTGGAAAGGTTGGAGGTGCAATTCCAGCTCCCACAGATGAATGCTATCGTTGTGTCTATGGGCAAGACACCTCGCCCTCCACTGTCTGTGTACCACTGGTGTATAAATGTGTGTGTGCGACTGGGTGTTGTAAAGCGATTTGAGTGTCTGAAGGTAGAAAAAGTGTCATTTAAAACAGTAAAATACCAACACCAAGATGGTCCTGTTTCGCTAGTATCGAATGCAAAGGGGATTCAGTCTAGTTTAAACCACGTTATAGACTGAAAGGGATCTGACATGCAGAGGGAAATGACGAAAATGTAAATTTTGTTAATTGTACACAAACTATGAAGGTTGAACTTTGAGAGTGTTTTAAACAAGAGAGAAATGTGAGAAAATGTTAATGCTGTGTGTGAGAAAAGTGGATAAAGTGTGTGGTGAGGGGTTTTACAGTCGCAAAACATATAGCATAATTGTAAAAAAGAAAGATTGAGACTTCACAGGATTCGCTTATTGCGGGTTATTGTAGAACTTAACCCCCAATAATAAAAACGAGGGGAACCACTGTACTGCAAAAAAGACTAATACATAGGTGGTACTTGCTCTATGTACAAGTGAATATGATTGACAGGTGGATTAACCAACAGAGAACTGCATGATTATGTTCGGTCAGAGAAGAACTGGCACACCTTCGACTCTTGTC
>JAIEZT010000019.1:10706731-10711101 GCA_019594935.1 Periophthalmus modestus | reverse complement strand
CCTTCTGCATGTCAGATCCTTTTCAACGTGGTTTAAAACTAGACTGAATCCCCTTTTCATCCGATACTAGCGAAACAGGACATCTTGGTGTTGGTATTTTGACTGTTTTTAAATGGGACACTTTTCTACCTTCAAGACACTCAAAATCGCTTTACACCCAGTCGCACACACACATTTATACACCAGTGTACACAGAACAGTTTGGAGGGCGAGGTGTCTTGCCCCTAGACACAAATGATAGCATTCATCTGTGGGAGCTTGGAATTGCACCTCCAACCTTTCCACGGTGGACAAAACACGCTACCAACGGATGTTTATGTTCAGAGCGTTTTTTCGAACTGCCAGCCTTCGGATCATTGGGACAAACACTCTGCTGAGCTTGGTTAAGGGTAGGGTAAGTGTCTCTTGCCCGAGGACACAACAGCAGCCGTCATCTGTGGGTAGTGGAATCGCACCGCCAACTTGTTGGTCGGTGGGTCGGATCTCTCGAGAGCTAATTGTCCCTCCCATATGTTCTTTGCCACTGTCTCTTTGGTTTTGTTACCTTTTATGTGAAACACCTGGGCCGCCGAAGTTGGATTTAAATGCGCTGTATAAATAAAAATGAATTGAATAGCAGATCACTAAATACCAAAAAAACAGCACAATATCTCAGGCTAATAGACAGTGAAGCGCTACAGTCAGAACGCTCACAGTTTTGCGGAGACAGTACGGGATCGGCCTTGTGCTGTTGATGATCGGCTGCTGAGTTTGAGTCTGGGCTTTGAAGCTTGAGGACGGGTGTTGACAGATAAAAGATGGCTGCTCTCGCTTCTCCATCTCTCACTCCGTGTCAGTGTCGACGATCGCCATGGAAACCCATTGTGATTTTATTACTCGCAGAAGAGAGGGTTTCACGTCGGTGCAGGCCGTACAGTGAAGGCGACTGTCCATTTCTCAAGTTTGAAAACCTCAGATCTGCAAAAGTTCACTTTGTTTTAGTATTAATCCTCCACGAATGCTGAAGTTGTGATCATTTGACACGTGTAAAAAGTCTGAAAGGAGCACACTTGATGGAGACTTTAACAAAGTCAAAGCAGTTGCAGCTGTTTCATGTTAGTAATATCAGATAATATTTAATATAAGCCAAACCAGGACCAAAACCTGGTCTGGTCCTGGTTGATCTCAGTCCCGGTGTACACCTTTGAGCCTGTCTTTGTTCTGGTCTAGTACATGTTTAGTCCCTAGTTCAGTCTCAGTTTTTGATGTGATGTGATGTGTAAAATGTGTGAACACAGCCTCTTTTACCTTAGTAAAAGTTAAAGATTATCTTACGATTGCTATATTACTAATTTTCTCCACCTGACCTCGGTAAACAAGTAAATGAACAAAGAATACATGATTTCAAATATAAATTAATTTATTCACAGACATAACAATAAAAACAATATTAAGTCTCAGTAAACAACGGACATAACCACTGAGGAAAAGGAGGAAAGGAGGAGAAAGCTGTTTCAGCACCATGGACAGTGACACTGTCCATGGTGCTTTATGAATGGAATTAACAAAACGAAATGTTATTGTTAGTTTTTTTATTTTTATTTACTTTTTTTTTTACTTAATTATGACTTTGATCAGTAGTAGTAGCAGCAGTAGTATATGTAGTAGTAGTAGTAGTAAATAATATGTAGTAGTAGTAGTAGTAAATAATATGTAGTGTTAGTAGTAGAAGTAGTAGTAGTAGTAGTAGTAAATAATATGTAGTAGTAGTAGTAGTAAATAATATGTAGTAGTAGTAGTAGTAAATAATATGTAGTGTTAGTAGTAGAAGTAGTAGTAGTAGTAGTAGTAAATAATATGTAGTAGTAGTAGTAGTAAATAATATGTAGTAGTAGTAGTAGTAAATAATATGTAGTAGTAGTAGTAGTGGTAAATAATATGTAGTGTTAGTAGTAGTAGTTTTCACACTGCTTCATTGTACACGTGGCATTTGGAAGCAGCGTTCAGCACCATGGACAGCTCCATTCAGTCTGTGCTCTTGAAATACATTTTATAACACGAATTTTTCAATTGTTTCTCCAAAATACTACTACTACCTCCACCACCATTACTACTACTACTACTACTACTACTACTACTGCTACTACTACTTTTTTACTTTTTTTGTTTTTTTTTTTGTTTTTTTTTTGTGACAATTTTGAATGTGCAGGAAAAAATAACAATACTTAATCTAAAATACAGATTTACATGTTTCCCTTTGACCTACTCACACTTTTCAAAGCCTGTTTCCTCTCATTTATAAGACAGTGAACCGCCCCTTTAAGATTCCTTTAGACAGCGCGGCAAACCTGTTGTGCATCCTGACGGCGTCTTCACTTTGTCCTTTTAAAAATCCCTTTAAGACGGCTTTGTGCAAACTCTCCTGAATTATTTAGCAAATCGGCGTTTGAAGCGATTAAACGCTGAAAGATTGAGAAGTCGTGACAGTGTTTTCTTTTCACCTCCTCTTTTCCTCTTCTCCTCTACTCTCCTCCTCCCCAGTTCCTCCCCTCGTCTCTCCTCATCACCTTCTTTCTTCCTCTCCTCTTTGCTCATCTCTTAATCTTCTCCTCGCTTATTCTCGTCCTTACCTCCTCTCTTCTCTCCTTGATACAATCACTCCTCCATCACTCCTCTTACAATCCTCTCCTTTTCTCTCCTCCGTTCCTCCTCAACCCTTCTCCTCCTACTCTCCTTTTCTCCTCCCCTCCTCTCCTCTTCCCCCTCTCCTCCTCTCCTTCTCTCCTCTTATAATCCTCTCCTCTTCCTCTCCTCCTCACGTCTTCCTCTCCTCTTCTCCTCCTGTCCCCCTCCCCTCCTCCTCAGCTCCTTTCCTCTTCTCCTCATCTTCACCTTTCCTCTTCTCCTCCTCTCCTTTTCCCTGTTCTCCTCCTCTCCTTTTCCTCCTCTCACCTCCTCTACCTCTTCTCCACTTCTAATCCTCTCCACCTTTTCTCCTCCTCACCTCCTCTCTTCACTCGAACAATTTGATTTTACTTGATTTGATTTAAACCCTGCCACTTTCGTTTTTGAATAAGTTGAGGAAAAAAAAAAGAAAAAACAAAAACGAGATAAATTTTGGAGCTGTTTAAAAATTCTGGCTTTATCAAATGTGGGAGAGTGGAGTGCAAAAAGTGCGGAGTGCAAAAAGTGCGGAGTGCAAAGAGTGCGGCGTTTGATGGAGCGTGTGTGTGTTAATGTACGAGGAGGCGCAGCACGGAAATCTGATGAAGAGCAGGAGCCGCTAGAGGAAGAGGAGAGAGGGAAGAGGGGAGAGAAGAAAACAGAAGAGGAGAGAGGAAAAAGAGGAAGGAGACATGGTGGGTGAAGAGAGTGAGACAGAGAGTGAAAGAGTAGGACGGATAAGAATGGTAATAGAAGAAAGAGAGAGAGAGAGGAAGAGGAGAGGAAAGGGAGGGAGGAGAGAGAAGGGAGAGGTAAGAAAGAAAACAGGAAAGGAGGGAGATAAAAGTGGGGAGGACAAGGAGGGGTGAAGAGACTGAGACAGAGTGAAAGCGGAACAGGGAGGAAGGAGGAGAATGGTAATAGATAGAAGAAAGAGGAGAAGAGGGGGAGTTAAAAGAGGAGGGAGAGGGAAGAGGTGAGAGGGAAAAAGGAGAGGAGAGTGATAAAAAGGGGGAAGAGATGAAGAGAGTGAGATAGAGTGAGAGAGGAACAGGGAGGAGAATGGTAATAGAAGAAAGAGAGAGGAGGAGAGAGAGACAGAGAAAGAGAGAGAGTAGAAAGAGGAGGGATATGAAATGAAAGAGAGAAAGAGGGTGAGAGTGGTAGCAGGAGAGAAGAGAGGGAGAGGGTAGAGGAATATAGTGAGAGGAAAACTGTGAAAGCAAAGGAGAGAGAGAGAGGAAGGGAAAACCGTGAGAGACAGCGAGAGGAGGGAGAAGGAGAGAGGGGAGAAAGGACAGAATGAAAGAACAGGGAGAGAGGAGAGAGAAAGTGGGGTGGGTACGGGGGGAGGAGCATGTGAGGAAGAGGGAAAACGGAGAGTTAAAGAGGAAAGGAGAGAAGAGAGAGGAGGGAAAAGAGAGAGAGTCCCCCAGGGGGAGCCGGGATCAGATGGAGCAGAGCCGCGCACTACAGGGATTTTTTACAAGGTGTCCATTTTTCAACTTTTGAATACTTAAAAATCCGGGGCTCGGCTGCTGCCTTCATGCTACATTTACTTCAGCTCGACTAAACCAAACCTCAGTCTGTCAGACGCACACGGAATAACAGACCAGAGAAGAGAGAGAGAGACAACAGATCTGATTAAACAACCAGAGACACCGTCCAACTGTCATCTGGTTATCGTGTTTATGTTGTAATGTAAAGACGTACTGTGTGAGGCGGGG